>JAEIIJ010017800.1:0-49618 GCA_018904815.1 Drosophila ogumai | reverse complement strand
TTCACTGCGTTGCAAACTTCTGACTGAAATTATAATACCCTGCAAGGGTATAAAAAATAAAATCGTGCTTCTGCTAGTCTTCATGGAGGATTTTCCTAGCCAAAACCTCACCTTAGTCACCTCATAAGTAACATCCGCTTCAAGCTCCAACAATCTGGAAATGCCAGAATGCAGATATAACCAGCACCAAGATGATATAGTAATGGTGCTCCATCAATTGCTCTTAGGTGGGTGTTATCTGCCCGGTGTTAACGTGAAAATATCATCCATAAATCTGGCTGCCAGCCCCAGAGTGATCATTAAATTTACATCTTAATGGCTTCTGGGCCAGAACGCGAGAAGACATCCGGCAGATCAGTGAACTGGGTCCAACTACCAGTGACCTTCCAAGTCCAAGTCGAGAATCATAAATAAAGGGTTTAAGAATTGGAATTGGATGTGGTGGCAGTGAATGACTTCATCTGCTCCGAAGCGTGTCACGTAATTAGCTTACAGCGCGCACACCACTCATTTGCATATAAAGCTGGCCTAGCCTCCGATTCCGATTCAGGTTCGGACACTCGGAGATTTCAGTGTCGTCGAGTTCTCGTTTTTCCAGGCACACCAGGCAGAGATCCATCTTCGTCAGAGGAGAGGTTCAAGGCCTGGCAAATTGTCGCTCGTTCGCAACGCTCAATGCAACGGCCATCCATCCATCAATTGCGGCAGCCAACCTTGATGAATCGCAGAACAAACACAACACCACCTCCCGCTGTATATATACCACCTCCCCTTATAGCCCACCCGCATTAAGGGGCTAGCGTTAAATTTGAACATGGCTCTTTGACGCCAAATCATTATTTTCAGAGTTTCGTTTCGTTTTTCGTTTTGCAAGTACTTTTTGGTACTTTTTGGCTGCGTTCATTTGTCACAGAAACGCGCAAACTTGTTTCCATTTTGATGTTTTCCAACAGCTTAAGCATTTGTTCGAGTTATTTCGCCTGTCGCTTGTCGGCGACCACAGATTTGACGCGGTTTTCACTGCATTGCTACACGGCGTATACAAAATAATCACAGAGTGAACGAAAATAATGTTCAATTTAAGCAGCTTCCTCATCAGTCAGAAGCTTGCACTGGGCGGAAATATTTTTAGTAAAGGTTTTTAATAATTTTAAAAATATTAAACAAAGAGCCTAACATAGAAAACAACCTAAGAAAATCTTTCTTCAAATCAAAACAAAAAATCTATATTGTGAATTTATTATTTTAAAAAATTTCCTAGAACTATTTATTAGTTTAAAAAAATTTTAAAGTATTTTTCTGTAGGTATACACATTTTTGCAATATTGTATTCTTTTGAAGTCTTATTTTTTAATTAAAAAAAAGGAAAATAAAATATTTTTGGGACAAATGCAGAATTTTAAATGAATTTTTAAAATATAACTTATCAAATTCCTTAAAAATGTAATTGTAAAAAATAGAAAAAGGATATCAACTTAAATCCACATATTTGCTGTACCAGGAAGTTGGCTATATTTATAAATTACTTGCCTCGTGTGCAGTGTGCACCCAATATACCGATCTATAACCTTGTGCTGGGAGATCGGCACACAGCAGCCTCTTTGATCGGCGGTGGAAGATGTGTCTTGAGTTATGATACTTGATTGGCAGCGATTTGTCTTGGTTTCTGGTGAAGGTGCCTAGCTGGCTGCCTGACTGACTGACGCATTATCGATGGGGTTTTAAGGCTATATCCCCAAGTGTTCCGCTGGTTTTGCAATTTAGAATGTTTAGCAAGGCTTTACCCTGACAAAGTAAAGGGGATTTTTTTTGAAGTGCTGCTCAATAAACCAAGAATTTAGACACATGACAACTCTCTCTCCCTTCTAATATCAAGTTTCCCAGGCCCCTTTGGTGAAATCTGTAGCTCTTTGCATACTTTTCCCAGACCCCGGCAATTGTTAGGCAAATACTTGGCTAGAAAATCATTATGATTATGCACTTTGATTAATTGCCACAAAGTTCCCAGGCTGCAAAGAGAGAAGTTCAGCCCCAAGTCAAGTCCATATCCATAACAAAAGAATAATAAACAATATTCGAGGTATTTGCCGATATAATCGATTGCCAAAAAAATACATATAAAAATGATTTGCGAATCAAATAACGAAATGTATAAGCAAACCAGACGTGGGAGTCAATCATCGTTCAGACAAATGCAAAAAATATACAAAAAATACAAATCATATAATCAGAAAATATTAATAAATAAGTAGACATCATGTTGATTTCAATTACGCTGGCAAAATGCTGCCTAATAATGCGCATTTTGAACCTGCTCAATGGGGTTAATGAAATTTCGAATCTCTTCTTGTTTTTTTTATACATATTTCTCATTATTTCCATACATTTTGTATGGTTTTATTATTTGCGTAGATCTCCAGCTGTGGCCCTGGTGTCCGTAGGTGGATTCTATTTCCACGACTTGGGGCATTGTGCTCGCCTCGGAATCGTTCCCAGAGCCGCAGCAAACTTGACCTTTTCCAGTACTCTTTTTTTTTCAAATGGATGCTGCTGGGCACCGGAGTCCGGCTTACAGAGCAACATGCAAGGGGCGGAGTACGCTTTTTAATTAACGCGAAAAAATTGGCAAATTAAATACCAGACACGATAAATGCCCCGAGAAGCACTTACAGAAGCAGCAGCATCTTGAGGGTTGCGTTAAGCAATTTTTTAGAGGTACAGAGACGGCTTCTGAACTAGATTTGTGGAGGCTAAAGGTATTTTAAGCAATTTATATTATAAAAAATATTAAAGTTCACTCAACTCAAATGATATCTGCGGCAGATCAGCCTGAAATACTTTTCAGTCAATCATTCATTCTAGACATTCCTATAGAGCTGCCAGAATACCCGAGGCCAGATCGAGATCTCCTCATAAATATGTCCTAGGGTATGCCGCAGGGTCTATGCCAGTTTTCTGTCAGCTCGACATTTGGCCAGTTGGCCTGCCGCCCTGATTGACTCAATCGCGATAGCAGAGGCTCATTGAATTTCTGGCATTTTGGGCGGCACAGTTTCGCAAAAGAAAAATTGGTGAAAAAAAAAAATATACAAACGAAAACTAAAGAAAAAACCTTCGAGACGTAATAACTTGCATTTTGAGTAGGGCAGTTAATGCGTTTGCCCCGGACTAATCATAAATCTCAACGCAGCCGCTAATCAGTGGTTAGCCAAAGTTTAATGCCTGTCAGCCGCGGCAGTTAAGTGTCTTGAACTTTTTGGCAGGAATGTTGTGAAAATCAGTTGGCGGAAAAAAATAAATAAATCGAAGCAAAGCGAAGCGAGCCGAATCAAATCAATGCCCAAGACAATGGGCCATAGCTATGGTCAAGACAATGCCCCACCAAACGGCTTTTGTATGGTTAGGTCAATGTGCTACCGTTAGCGTTGGCGATTGGAAAATGATTTCGGAGTTGCATTTGATTGTTTTGTAAACAAAACGAAAAACGGTCGTTAATTTGTTTAATTCAGGGCTTTGTTGACTTTATGCATAATGCCGTTTTAGGTTACCATTTCATGTTTCTTAATATCTTTTTTGTTTAACAATCCCAAAAATGCTAACCGACAAATTGCACGCTCTACGGGGAGGAGCTGTCTGTTGAAATATTGATAAAAGAAAAATGTTTATAAATATTAATTAAAGTTCGTGCAACATTTATAAGGAAGTCAGGTTGAAATTAACAAAATACGAATTAAGCAAATTGCATATTAATATGATTATGCTTTGTGTGAGCGCTGAGCGGCGAGCAAAACAAAAACACATTTATAAATATAATCGAACACGTTAATTACCGAAATGATGTTGCACAAATATATATTTTGACAATTAAGCTGAAGCTGAAGCTAAAGCTAAAGCTGAGGCTGAGGCTGATTTCACTGCGACCAATCGTTTCCGGTGAGACATCATCGTCTCGATTTTAACGAAAGACTCGGAACACAAACTTGCCACAGAACAATGCGTACGAATTTAAGAATTAAGAATTTAAGAAGCCGAATTTAATTCACATGAGCAATTGTGGGTCATTGCCTCTGTCAATTGCTTAAAATATGAACTCAGCTCGGTTGCATATTTTGTTTTTGGTTTGTTTTGTGGTTTGCCCTTGATTTGTTGATGGGAATAACATTTTATTGTTTGTTAAATATTTAAAAAGTTTAGGAACGACATGTTGGAATTAATTTATTATACATATGCTGTATAAACTTTACTTATTTATTTGTTGTATATCTCCGATTTCTTAGATTTTGTTATAAAACATTTGACAACAAACAAATTTTAAATATGTCAATTCATGCAAAACTCCATTCTGCTTATTTAAAAATATACAATTATATATACAAATTTAATTTAAGAAGCTTAATGAAATTGTATAAATTGTAAATATACAGAATGGGGTTTTGGGAAATAAGTTGATAATAAAATTTTAAATATTTTTTAAAGGAACAGAAATATCTTAAGGTTTTAATTTTTGTAAGGGCAGACGTGTTTTATAAAATAATTATAATAAAAAAATAGTTTTGAGGCTTGAATTATTATAAACTATAGATATTTATATTTATAAATTATTAACCAGACTTTAGCCAAACCAAGAAAGATGTTGATGTTTTTTTTCTTGTTTTTTTAATATTTCTTTAAGCTTTAATCAAGATTACTACCTTCTACCTTTCTTTAATAGGATCTTAAATATTTCCTGAAACAATATTAATATCTACACTTTTTTGAAGACCCCCATTTATCTTAGCTTAAATTTTTAAAATTGTTACCAAGCTCACAGAAATGTTTTCTTAGCAATTTAAAATGTTTTACACATTCTTTATACTAAAAAGGAATGCAAAATGTTTGCAAGATCATATCCAAGATTCTTTCAGTCTGTTCTACCTGAGAATATTTAAATAAATTGATAAAAACTCTCAGCTTTGTTATTAAACATATTTTGTTTTTTTGAAATATTTAATAAACATTTTAGAAATTTAAGAAAGACTCAGAGCATTCCTTGGACTTTAAATTTCCCACCCCTATATAAGGCAAGGTCCAATGACACGGAATGCCTCTGATGTGAAATTTATACAGTTTGCCCCGGGAGTGTGTGACAATTTCATTTCATTTTGCTTTCAGCGTGAATTTAATTATTTATTTCCAAAAATTATGTGAGAGCCAACACGCATGTTCGAGAAATGCATAAATACTTGCATTGATTACCCCAAAATATAAACACGAGCAGGCGACACGTGTTTGAACTTAATCATTAAACGGAAATAAATAATACCCAATAATGATAATAATAATATAAATAAAATACTCTGAGTTACTTACCATTTTGTGATTTGATCTGATCAAATGAAACTCGAGGCTTCCAAGTCGATTAACTGCAAAAATATTAGTTGTAAAGTAACTTTTTATAGATTGGTTTCGCACTTGGGGTTTGCACACAGAAAGTTGTTTGTCGAATGTCCTACAGAATTTGTTATTAATTTATTTAAGCAACTAAACCGAGTCGAATGAGCGACCGGTCACCTGGTCAGCCTCAATCAAACCCACTTTTTATTTTGTGATATGTAAGTATATTTTTTTTTAATCTGATGCCTGGTAATTGTAGACGACTCTGGCATATCGAATGACGCGACGTGTGGGACAATATCAAATCAGATTTAAGGTAAATATCAAATGGAACGGCGGCCCCGTTCATTATGCAATCCCATTACTTAGTTGGACCCTTATGGTAGGTAGTGAATGGTTACATTTCGGCGGTGACTGTAGCCTGGTGATGATGACGATGACGCCGTCAGTTTGGCGTCTCAATTGCCAGTGTCCATGGCAGCATTTCGATTGAAATCGAGATCGAGATCGAGATTTGTTCCACACATGCACATGGCTTGGCCTGATAAGGAGGAGGTGGAGTCATACAGTGGGACTTTTAGCAAGGGAAAATGTATTGGGAAACCTTTTAAAAGCTTTATATTAAAATGTAAATTTTTTTAAATATTTTAAAGTCTATTTATTTCTTAGTTTACAGTCCTTTTCTTAGTTTGAATTCAAAAGAAAAAGCTTTCTACGCACTTTTTTAAATATTTTAAAAAAATATAACTCCCCCAGTCGTATTTTTTCCTTCTTCAAAATCCTTTTCCTTTTCTGGGTATTTTTTAAATATTTAAAAAGATTATAACTCCCAAGTCTTATTATTTCCTTATTCAAAATCCTTTTCTTTGCAAGTTCCACTGTATTTTTGGGGGCGTCTGACAAAAGCCACGATCTGCTGCGCATGCGTAAACTTTAAAACCAATTTAAATGACCATTTTCTTTGAAAAACAATCTAAGGCTGGGTTAATTTTCAATTGGTGCTCTCGATCTCGGAGTGTCGCAAAAGTGTAGCCAAATCCGAGCCACATGCCGAGCATTTTAAGTGCCGGCAAAGTCCAAGCTATTTGCCATCGTAAATATCTAACTTTAAGGTTCGACAGTATATGCCAATGCGTATTTGAAGTCCAGCCAAAAAAATAAAATAGTGCCGGCCCATGTCACGGCTAAAACGAAACGCAGTTGTTGGCGGAACGTGACTATGTTTGGGTCGCAAAATTAATGGAAACTCAGAGTCCGAGTAACTCGGATACTACTGGTGACCTCCAGCGGAATCTCTCTCGGAAACTCGTTTCCATATGTAATGTGAGCTGACCTTACTGGTTCTCTCAAAAGAACCCAGTTATCTTGTGCATAATTATCTTTTATAGAGCCGACAAACTAGTTGAAGATGAGCTCGGTTACGTCTGATAAATCCAAAAACAATTTAAGCAAATTAACGAGGTTTTATAATCACAGGCACAGTTCAGGTTCAGCCATGGGGTGTTGCCGCAAGTACCCACAATTATCTGCCACATTTCCGGCACATTAAAGGCAAAAACTAAATGAAAAAAGTATAAAAATATTATAAGCCAGGCAAAAAGGCGTTTTAAAACTCATTTGCAAGCTGTTGCATTTAAAGAGGCAATAAGCAAAACAATTTGCTTTTTAGTTTTGAATTTTTCCCTTCCTTTTTCTTGTGTTTCTTTTATTTTTATTTTTTTTTTTTTTTTTGTGGTGAGTGAAAAGTCAGGGGCGAGGTTTAATTTATGGCCGATTTTTCTTTAGATTTTCCTAGCTTGTGTTTGGTTTTTACTATATATATTTTTTGTTAGTATTTTGACAAATGTTCGTTTGGTGCGTGCAAAACGTTTGCAACGCCTTCGATTTTTTGTTGTTATCTTTTTGTTGAAATTGATTTATTTATTTGCATAAATTTAACACGCCTGCGACAGCAGCTGTGCAGCCTGTGGGCCTGCAGGCTATAAATTGTCTGCATTGCAGCACGCAAGTTCGTTGCCTAAGTCTTTTGTTTCTGTTGCGCATTTTTCGCATTTACGCTCCTTTATGTATTCTGTATTTCTGTATTTCTTTATTTTGTTTATGGGTTTCTTGCACTTTACGAGAACTTCACAGCGGCGAGCGTTTAGCACTGTTGCGTGGCTTTGTTACTTTTGCATCATCATCACGAAGCACATACTTTGCTGAGGGGCGTTGCTGGAACGGAGGATATGTACTGGGCGTAGGATATATAGCCGAGCTGTTGGAGTACCGGAGTTAGCGCCAAAGCGTGACAAAACACATTGAAGACCCGGGCCACACTGAAAGCAGCGAATGTGGTAGCATCAGCACAAAGTCTCCGTCTCCCGTTTTGTGGGCCTCCGCTGGTCATCAGCTGGTTTGCGAATCCGATCCGAACCGAAGCCCCAGAGCCGAGAGCCCGCCGAACTCCAACCCGCTCCGGCTTCGGCTGCGTTTGCTTTGTTTTATTTCTGTGTGTTTTTATTTTGTTTCAAACATTTCGCCAGCGAGTTTTCATATGTGGAGCCCCTCGCCAGCAACATGTTGCTAGGGCCGTTTCCGGCCTGTCACCCAGCAACAAATGTTGCCAAGAACGGGGCCTGTTATGTTAATAGCCAGCAAACAAAGTAACTAAATAAAAAAGCAAATAAATATACAAAAATACCTCGCTGTGATTTATGAGTCATTTAACTATATTATTGTTTAGATTTAATAAGCCGTGTAAATGCCAGCTTCCTTTTTTGCAATTCAGACTGGTTCCTATCAATTTATTCTACGAAACAGCTTACTTCTCAAGATAATAAATCATTGGTTTGTAAAAATGTGTACCAAATAATTGGTAAATCAATTAAAATATATTATAATCCAAATTAGAAAATTATATATTGCTTAATTAAATATAAAAAATAACACAGAAAATATTTTATAAATATAAAACAGATTTCCATTACTTAGCAAAAATATTTAAAACCTTATTTGAATTTTTTTCTTCACTTTAAAAATTGATTAGTTACCCTAGGAATATTAAATAAATTTAATTAATATATTTTTCTCTACCTAATATTTGTACCCATATTGACTTTGATTTTATGCAAACTTGCTGTAGAAATATTTCATGTTTAATAAGTAATTGGTCAATGGGTACACTCAATTTAGTAATATTTCATAAATTAGGTAATGCTAATTCCAAACAACGCCGCCGCCAGATGTGCCAGATAAACATGCAAGGCTAATGCTTTTATTATCGATTGTTGTTGGATTAATTCAATTATATAAATGTATTCCGCTGAATAATTAGTACATATGATTATTAATCGAAAATAATTTATTTTAATAGGCATTAATATAATTAACATTAATTTTTACACAGGTATTTATGAGTTTTGAGAGGCTTTCATTGAGTTTTGTTATAAATAAAAGGGGATTCGGTTCCAAAATTATTGTTTATATATTTACAAAATTAATTAAGTAACAAAAATAAATATGCTGTTTAAGTTTGATATTTTTTAGTGATTTTATTTTGTAAAAGCACTTTTAAAATACAAGTTAGAGCCCCTTGAATTTTAATTTGAGACTAGCTTAACACGGGCAACCCTGATCCTCTCAGTAATAAAACTTATCTCCCTAAAAACCTTTGTAAAAATATATTTCCCGTAAGGGTATTGGAAATAAGAACCTCGTGAAATTTCAGTTTCATTTGGGGCCCGGCCTATAGGCCTAAACATGGGCATCCCTGACCCCTTTCAGTAAATCGTTCAAACTGTGATAACACTCACACAGAGAGCCCCAACTACACCGCAACTGAGTCACATTACACAGAGCGATTACGTGAGCGACATTGAAATCGGATATATCTGAGTCGAGTTGAGCTCTTTACGCATGAGCTGAAGGCTGGCGCATATTTTAATTTCTTTCATTAAACACTTGGCGGCAGCCCCCACACTCTCAGCTCACAGACAACGAAGTTGTTGTCCCCATCAATTTGATTGGATGTCAGCCGAGTTTGATTTTATTGACTGGCCAAGTTAATGAGCCCCCGACGAACACTCGGTTTAATTATATTATCGGTGGTCGCCTTATGTTAATGCAAAATACTTGTGTGCTTTTTGCATTTATTTAATTTAAATCATCATTTTATATGGAGTTTTGTTCCGATTGTTTCCTCATTAAGACGTTATAATTATGCTAAGTAATTCTCGGGGATTTTGGCCAGATAGTTCAGGTCAATTAAATTGTAAATGCAATTAAAAAGCCATATCAATCAGCTCGGCTATCGATTAGCATACACAAGTTTTTCCCATTATGTGTGTGAGAGTCGGCGGAGCCTGGGCTGTGTGTCTTTAAGTTCGAATAGTAAATCAACAGAAATGTCTGTTAAGATCACTTTGGTCTGACAAGTTGCCTTTGCTATGATATGTGCACAGGGGGAAATATATTATAGGCTATAACCTGGATTTAATATTAATTAAAGAACTTGCTGGGGGCTAAGATTTCAAAATATATTAATTACCCCATATTTTTTATTGGAAACTACTCTCATTAATATTATTTTTTATTGTTTTTTAAAAAATGCACATCTTTGGGTTCTTTAAAAACTATATAAATATTGTTTTCTGTGTCTGCGATTTGCCATGCGAGACAGTGTGGGGCAGGCTGGGCGGTTTGGGCGGCTTTGTGGAACTGTCTTTGGCCTGCTCGCGGATCATTGCTGGGCAAAACAGGTCTTTCAAAAGATTATTATCGCTTTTATGGTGTTTTTATCGTTTTTACAGCATTTTTTATGTCTTTATGATTGATCTGATGAAGTTTTCAGCTTTTTTGTTCGCTATTTATTCGGGACTAAGCTGCTGCTGGTTTTATTTTCGGGGTGAGAGTGTGGGAGAATATTTATTTATTTTTTTTATTTTTTACATATATTTCTTAATCTGATGTGATAATATTTTAATTTTGATAAATTGCGACTGAAAGTGAGCGGCTAATATATGGTAATTTTCTGGGATTGGATTGGATCAACTCGGAAACTGGGTTAGGAAACGTTATCGCCCAGGCCCAGCCCAACTCCACCCAGTTCTTTCTGGTTTCTGGACACTCGCAACTTCGTATTAATCTGTCAACGGCTATCGACGTTCAATCTGGCTACCCGGTTACCCTGTGCTCCATATGCAGTGCCAGATGAATTAAACATGAGCCAATCCGATACTGATTCGCATTGTTCTCTCTGTTTTCCCTCCACCTGTCATAATTCATAACCTGGCGAGCACATCTAACGAATGCCTCCAAGATGTCGGCCTACGAATAAACGAGGGTATGCAAATATTGCAACGCTGAAATATTGATATTGAACGCCTGGCTGACTGTCGAAGATAAAGGCTGCACTGTAAGAAAATTATAGTGGAAACAAAGGAGATTTTAAATGCCGAATCAAAAGAGAAAATTAAATTTTTTAAACTTCCTTTACAATTTGTTTATGTTTTCCATCCAATTATTTTTTTTTTAAGTAAATAAATGTATGTAGAAAATTTTAGAAAACATGTTTAGTCAACTTGCTAATGATTTTGCCAACAATTTTATTATATTGCATAATTTAAGGAGCTTTATTCGCCGATTTTAAATCTCCTCTAAAATTTGTTTAATTCTGTTAATGATTTAACGGTTTTCAAATCATTTTCCATACTAATTTTTTAATATCTCGAAGGAAATATATCATGTAATAATAAAATAAAAATAATTTCTTTAAACTTAAGAAAGCTTATATACTCCTTCTTTGTCATTTTTAATAATATATAAAGCTAATAAATGCAGTTTTCTCCCCATGTATACATATGCCAGAACGCAGAAAACCCAGCAACCGATACGATACCGGGGGCAATTGGCCGCAAAAAGTCACAGCCAATAACCCAACTCAATGCCTTTGAAACAAGGCAGAGAGCAGATCGGTCGGAATGAGTGCTCGTTCGTTCATTTATCTTTATTAGGAATGGCAATTGGAACTACAGCAGATAACAGACAATAGACACCGGCAGAAGGAGCCGCACTCCGCACCTCCAGATTGCCGGGTCATTTGTAATGTCTCCGGCGGAGACCCGATACGCTTATTTAAGTTAGTTATTTATGTAATACAACACACACTAAACAAGATTTGCTCGTTCAATAATTTATGATAAATTGCCATTTAATCAGAAATCAGAAGATTGAAATTTAATCAATGCCAATGCCAGCCAATAAGCCATTTCTTATTTTTTAATTAACAATATGCTAATAATCCCGGCTCCCTTTTTCAGGTTCAGGTTCAGGTTCAAAAACCACTGGAACTAATTCAGCAAAAGAAGGAATTATTATCGGGTCTTTGCCAATAACACAATAATCCCTCCCCCCAAAAAAAACAAAAAAATATATAATAATAATAATAAAAACCTGTCAAGAGTGTGTTGTGCGGGGTCCATATCGGATATGATTGAACGTATAATTAATGGCCGGGGATTAGCGACAAGTACAAGCCACACATACTGGATGCTGTACCGCCGCGGGCAACAAATTAATCAGCACACGGCGTCGGCGTGGGCGTGGGCGTCTAGATGGAGAGATATATATCCAAACACACACGGCATAGAGCTGGTTCTGAAAGGAGTTTGTCATGGAGCCACTCAATGATGGAATCCATCAATAGAAAAAGAATAAAGAGCAACATCCTTGCCCGCTGTGTGGCTGAATATATTTCTTAATAATTCCACAACCTGTTCTTCAGCCACTCAGGGGTTCATTGTGGTCCATAAACATATGCAAAAGTAAGCATCAGCTTCGGGCAAATGAACTCTAAAAATAATTCCGACTAAATTAAGCACTCGCTCGAAATTCATTCAAAAAAACACATGTTTAATATATATTCTCATAAAAGCATAACAAAGACAAAAACAAAACTAAAAGGAAAATGCATTCCCCAAACAGGAATATAAAAAACAGCGACACGCTTAACACGACACAAAAATAGAGAAAACCGAGAAAACAAAGACAAAGATATTGATTTGATACAACTATCATAATGGCAATCCCGAACATCCAGATAACATCTAGTCCTGCTGCGCCGCCGCTGCTACCGCCGCTGCCGTCTCTTCCAGATTGCAAAAGACATTGCGCATCTTGTCCAGGTCGGGGGGCGCTGTATCCGGATTCCGTATCCACATGATGTACGCCTGCTTATCGGTGCGCGTCAGGGGCTTGAAGTTGCGCGGATTCTGGGCCTCCTCGTCCTGCAGCTTGGAATTGTACCGGGCGTAGAGGAAGATGCGGTAGCGCCAGTTATCAAAGGTCTGCTTCCACTCGGTCACATGCTTGACGGCGCCCTGGGGCACTGCGTTCAGAAGGTTCGCCAGTTTCAGCCAGTAGGGATCTAGCACGGGGTCGTTGCGGCGATGGTCGTTGATGAACTGATGCTGCTGCAGGAAGTGCACATACAGCTCCTTCTGCCGCTTGGACATGCGCTCCTTGCGTTCTGTAAATGAGAGATATTTTAAAGAAATTATTTATTCATTTAAACTAGCCAAGGCAAGTATTCAAATTGAGGCTAAAATTAATGCTGATATTATGCATTTCATGAAATTGGAATGCCATTAATTAGTTTAAATCAATATATCGATCTTCTTATTTGTTTTGTATATTTTAGGCCTCTAAATCGAAGCCTAAGCCTGGTTTTTGTTGATACGAACTTTGTGTGTTGTGATTTTGGCCAAAATTAAGGCAAACATATATTAACCTGGTCTCAAGAATCGGAAGTCAAAAGAAAGAAACTGCGCACAGCAAATTTGCTAATTTTGAAATAAATTTGTTTTTTTAACTTTTTAAATTTAGTATGCGGATTTTAACAACTTAACCCATCACTTACGTCGAATATTGTTGGTGGTGGTCGTGCCCATGGCCATGTTGACTCCCTGCTGCTGCTGATGGTGATGCTGCTGCTGCTGATGCTGCTGGTGCTGCTGTTCCTGCTCCTGCTGGTGCAGGAGGGCCAAGTGCTGTTGCTGCTGCAAATGCTGATGCTGCTGCTGCTGCTGAATCATGTACTCGTGCTGGATGCGCTCTTGCAGCAGCTGCTGCTGCTCCTCCTGCTGCTGCTGATGCAGATGCTGGTGATGGGAGGTGGGCGGCGGTGGCAAAGGCAGAGCCGCAGTTAAAGGCAAAGGCGGTGGGGGTAGCGGTTGCGAGTGCGGCGAATCTGGCAGCTCGTCCTGCGTATCATAGTCCATCTTGGGCGAGCAGGCCTCGTAGGCGGGCATGCCCAGCTCCGCAGAGGCAGCACCGCTGCTGGCCTTGTCAATCCGATACTTCATGCTCTCCTCGTGCTCGTGGTCGTGGTCGACCATGTGATCATGCTCCTCGTCGTCGCAGGGCGGCAGCGTCATAAGAGGAGTAGGTGCCGCCGCCGCCGCCGAAGCCACCTCCAAGGCACTGCTGGGCTGGCACAGATTGGTGGGCTCCTCAGGCGTGGGCGAATCGTTGAGCATTTTCTGATCCGAGCAACGGCACTGCCGGTTCAGCACATAGTTGTCATCGTACACTGCAAGAAAAGAGGTAACAGCGTCTAGTTAAAGGAACTTTTGGTAATCAAATCTTAGGTTAAAGCGCAATCGAACATAAAACACGCATTTCCGTTCGCTTAAACATATTGTATTTGTCGCTTAGCACTAGATAAAGTACACATAACAGTTTTATCAGTAGTCGTAGCTGTTGGTGGCCGTGGTGGTCTCGTCCATCGGCACAAACATGTCCATCTTCTCATAGTCCGGCGGTGCTATGTGCTTGTGGCTGGTCCACATGGCGTACGCCTTTTGGTCAGTGGCCGTCAATGGCTTAAAGTTCTTCGGATCGCTGGTCTCCGACATGCTCAGCTTGGAGTTGTACCGCGTATACATGAAAATGCGATAGCGCCAGGCATCGAAGGTCTGCTTCCAGTCCTCCACATTCTTGACGGCACCCTGGGGCACGCTATTTAAACGGTGGGCCAGCTGGGCCCACAGTGGCTCGGTGAGCCCATCGTGGCGTCGATGGTTTGAGAGCATGCAGGGATTATCCTCGAAGAACTTCACGTACAGCTCCTTCTGGTCCTTGGACATGCGCTCGCCGCGTTCTTGAATTGGAAGATTGGAATTAGCTAAGGATGCGGCACATTACCACCTAATCTCACTTCGGAAGCGACTCATCAGACCCGGCGTATACGGCGACTGCTGCTGGGAAGGATTTGGTGCATTCATCGGCGGCAAGGTGTGCGTGTAGCTGGGGAAGATCTGTTGTCCCGTCAGCAACTGCTGCTGCTGCTGCTGGTGCTGCGGCGTCTGCGGCTGCTGTGGATGCTGCTGTTGTGCCTGATGCTGCTGCTGCTGCTGCTGTTCCTGTCGGGCCAAAAATCGCGACGCCCGCTGCAATCGCTCCACCTCCGACTCGGCTTCTGCCTTGGGTATAATGTCCATGGGATCGATGGACTGTGTCAGCGACTCGGGCGTACGTTCCGCATAGTTCTGGCTAAGGCGCAACTTCGGGCCACCTTCTGCTCCGGGCTCAGTGCCCGAATTGTTGCCCTGTTGCGGCTCCAACAGATCATTGTCCACGCTCTCGTTGCTCAGCACCACGGCCGGTGAATTGGGCTGCGAACTGGACACATACTCGTGGGCATGGTGAGAGGCACTCTCGTTGGAGCGCTGCGGCAGTGGCACATGCAGCTGGTGCTGGTGTTGGTGCGTGTGGGGATGGGGATGGGGATGGTGGGCCGCCGGATGCTGGTGCGACGGGTGCGGTTGATGGTGTTGCTTGAGGGCCGCCGCCATCGAGCAAGAGGGCTCGTAGGAGAGCAGCTCCTTGGCATGGCCATCGTCCAGAGCTGCAATAGGAAGCACATTACAATTTGGGTTTTATTACAGATGGCAATCTGCAGAGACTTACAAGCGAAGCGCCCGCCGCGTCTACATAAACACAACAACATTGAGAGAGAGAGACAATGAGAGAGATCTACGGGGAGACACGGATCTACAAAGATCTACAAAGTTGGGGCTCCGTTTCGTGGATACCCAAGAGTCACTCGGCTCGCTTAAACGCTAGTTGGAATCGCGGGCTTAGTCTACTGGCACTTAATCTAGGCTTACTCGCTATTTACCTTGGCTGATTTCTATAACGAAGTTGGTGAGGTCGTGCCGCTGGGCCAGGTAATGAAGCAGCAACTCGTCGGGTATGTTGAAGCCGATCTTTTTGTTTCTAAACTCAAAATTGTAGATGCCAAAGGCGGCGCGCACTGTGGATTCAAATGGGTGTGTGGGGGGGATTAATGCATTAGTTAGTCCTGGCAATCATCCTGGGATTTCCCACTCCCACAGCAGCACCCACACCACCCACATCGCTTACCCACGTTCTTCAGGTCCCAGATGTTGAGGTTGCGGTTCTCCTCCGGCACGCCTATCATCAGCAGCTTTTTCGTGTCACGAAACTGAAACGGAATTATGATACCCGATCGCAGCACCATTTTTCAATGCGCCCGCACGCGATTTACCAAAAATTTTCACAGATTTTCCACGTCCGCTTTGTGGCTATCGTCCGTAATTGTTTTGGTCTTTCTCTGCCCTCTCGTTCGTAAACAGCGAACTAGCTCGATAGTTTGTTCATATATATCGGCCAGTATTGCCAGATTGTGATGATGATGATTTAGTTCGTGATTATAGCATCGATATATAACTTCGATATACCTACCATAATGCTACTCCCACCTCTATTAAAAAATAAAAGAAAAATTAAGTAATAAACAAATCACATTTAAGTGATTCATCAAGTAGAACCAATTCGCAATGCTGGAAAACTGCCAGAGGCACCACATGCTCATTGGGCTTGGAGCCCTGACTATTGTTACCATTCTAGTCCTGATAGTGGAGTCGCGTTATGCAGCCGAAGGACCCCGTCGCACAAGGGAGCAGCAGTTCGTCATCGAAAACAACTCGACCTGCTGGCGGACCGAGAAGTATACCGTGGTTCAGGAATGTCATCCTTGCAGTGACTTTGACATAGTTAGCCGGAGCCTGGGCGTCTGCATTCATACGCACTACAAGGAGGTTCTCCGCTGTCAGAGCGGCGAGATTGTGACCAAAAGCTGTGACCGTGTGGCGCTCATCGAGCAGCGTAACTTTGTCAAGTTTGAGGCCCTTTGCCTTGTGGTTGGAGTGCTAGGCTATTTGGTTAGCTATGCCCGGGACCGTGTCCTGTCTAGGCGGAATTACATGCGGATAGAGAGGCAGTTGAACCGGGTGCAATAATACTGCTTAAAAGCCACCCACCCCTGTGATACTCAGTGCTGTACGGGAGGTACATTACATTATTTAATTAAGTTTAAGTACATACACTTGAAATACCTTTGTTAAAATTCATTTTCTAATACTAAAGGGTAACTGATATTGCATATTCTGCATTGGAATGCTCGTTGCTGTTGTTGGTGGTGAGGGAGAGGGGTCAACATAATTCGGTGCTATTAATATGCATAACATTTTGATTCGATTATAACAAGCGTTCCCGTTTCCGATCTCCCAAATCCTGTGAATCTGCGGCCAAAACACAGGACTAAATGGTAGTAAATCTTGGCACCAAATTTGTTTGGAAACGGGAACATGACAAAGATTCAGCTGCCTGGAATGGTTATCTATTCTCCTAAATGTTCGCCTTAGTTACGCCAGTCAGGAATCAGATCGGCTCGGCTCCTTTGGCGGCTGTGGCAGTGGGCAGTGGCATGGCGGGCGGTGCTGCCGCGGGCAAGGCTGGTGGCGATATCTGCGCGTCCAATGTCTCCTCGCTGGTGGTGCTCGCATTGCTGCAGGCCTTCAGCGAGTTGTCCGTCATGGGGAGCGGCTTGGCCACTCCGATGCGGACCACTCCCTTGGGAGCGCCCTTCAAGGCCTGCACGGCCTGGTCCAGCGAGGCGTTCTCCAAATTAATAGAATTGACAAATAGCAGTCGGTCTCCTGGAATCAGGCGTCCATCCAATTGAGCCACCCCACCGGGCACCAGAGAACGGATGACGATCAGCGTATCGTTCGGATCCAGCGGATCCTGATAGTCCAGTATGGAAAAGCCCAGACCGCGATCACCTTTCACCAATTCAATGATTTGCGGTTGGGAGGACCACATGGCCAATCCAGTCAGCGGCTCCAACGACCTGGACTTGAGCTTGTTGAATGAAGCGGCAGCAGCGGCCACTGAATCACCATCGGCCACGGATCCAGCAGTGGCCAGACTACCATCCGACTTGGCCTTCACCAGACGATCGGTGGCGGGCAGCAGGTTCTCAAAGTTGTTGCTCAGCTTTTTCAGTGTGTCATCGGAGAAGGGTAGCAGCGAGGTGCTGTTCCTGTTACGTCCGCACACCATGCGCACGTCCAGCGGCAGCTCCTTAAGTATGGCCACCACCTCGAGATGGTTCATGCCCAGCAGACGTTCACCATTGACCTCCAGCAGCTCGTCGCCGGAGCGGAGCACACCATTAACGCCCACGGGACCGTCGGGCAGAATGGAACGAATGTAGTGATGGGGCCTCACCTCACGTCCACCCTCCACGTCCACGGTGCCCTCCAAGGAGATGCCTAGGCCGCCCACGGCAAACTTTTTTATCTGTGCCACAATAACCTCCACATCAGAGCCGACGATCTTCTGCCACTTTCGGATGATCTCCGTCTCCATGTCGTCGGTGAGCTCCGGATCAGTGTAGTACTTGTGACGGGTAATCACACCAGTGTTCTTGGCCTAAAGAAAGATGGAAACCATTATGTTGTTGGCCTTTTCAAGCACTTCCAAGTAAGGGTTTACCTCGGTTTTATCTGCCAGGGAGACCACCTCCGTGGGTATGATCTTGGTGGAGCCATCCAGTGAGTCCCTTACCGCCACCAGCTGCTTGCCAGCTCCGAAAGTGCCTAGCGTTGTCGTGGTGGTCAAGGTGGCAGCCGAGGAGGGCGGTGTGGCCATGAAGGCCTCGGGCGCTGGCAACGCCGCCGCCTCCTCCTCCAGCTCTCTGGTTAGACTGCGTGAAGGTGTTGTCGTGGCCGAAGTCGTGGTGTTTACTGGCGTTGGCAGTGGTGCCCTTGAAGGCGTTCCAGGAGCACTAGATGGCAGCTTATCGTTGGCAGCAATGGCCTGCTGCAGCTGCTCGAACTTGGGACCACGCAGATAACGCTCCAAGCGGAGATTCACCACCTGGCCGGATTTCTTGAGCAGCTCAACGGCCTGGTGATTGGAGTATCCCTGCAGCGACTGGCCGTCCACCTCGATGATGCGATCATTGACCCGAATGCGTCCACTTAAGTCCGCCGCTGAACCAGGTGAAACGCTTTTCACAAAAATGCCCGACAGCTCCTCCTTCTCGCACACATAGCCCGCAATGGTGATACCCAGTCCGTTGGCATCTTTCTTCAGCTCCACTTGGAGCTTTTCCGTCTCCGGTAGGGCCAGCAGCTCCTCAAGATCAATGCTGGGATCAATCAGCATGGAAGTCTCCCCGCGATACACGAATCGATCATCTTCTGTGGTCGTCTGGGGCGTTGAAGCCGTAGAGCTCTCGCCAAATATCTCTGGATAACCGGTGGAGATGAGGTATCGCTCCAGCTCGGCGGGATCGACGAGAACGCGAGTGGGCACCACAGCAGTGCCTGGTTCAAGGCTATACTGCGGCGTGGGCACACTCTGCTCGACGGGACGGGCAACCACCAAGCGGACATGCGTTCCGGACTGCCGCAAAACGGCGGCCACCTGCTCGGAGACCATCTCGTGTAGATTGACTTCTCCTATCTGCAGGATATGATCGCCCGAGCGCAGGCGTCCATCACGATCGGCCACGCCACCCGGCAGAATGGTCTTCACAATCACTCCGGAGTTGCGGGCCCCGATGATACCGAATCCCAGGCCCGTGCCGTCGTTAACCAGCTCTATGGCCTGGATCTGGGCATAGTCCGTGGCATACAGATCCGCTCCGGCGGCTCCCTTTGAGTTCTGGCTTTGGGGACGCGGCTCCTCGCCGGCACCGCCCGACTTGTCCGGACTGCCGGGTGCCGAATGCGAATGCGAGGAGGATCGCTGCTCGTCGTAGTCGTACATCACCTCGCCGCCGTTCAGGCTGAGCACAAGGTTGCCTGCCACATCGATGTCAAAGTCGTTGGGCAGCATGGACGGGTGCTGGCCCAGCTGGGCATTCAGCTCGGACAGGGAGTCCTGCACATGGACGATGGTGCGGAAGACTGGGTCTTGCAGGATGCCCAAAATCGTGCTGAGGCTCTCCGCCGTCTGCATCTGCAGTTTGGGATCATCGGACTCATCGATGCCCTTCTTTACAGCCTCGATCTGCTGCAGGGCACTGGATATGTCCGCGCTGAGGTGCATCTTGCAGGTGCCACCTTATGGGCGCGGTCTGCGTGCGTCCAGTGGAGCGTGATCCGCCTCTTTGTTCCACTTCCGCTTGCTTTTGCCACTTGGATGGGGGCGTCGTCGTCGTGTGGCGTTGGCACACTTTGTCGTGTAATCGGCTTTGGGCTTAAAGTGGAGCAGCTCGGAACCAGTTATTGTGTCCTGATTATCTCGCGTGGTCTCCGCGAGCGCTTAGTCTCTTTTCGATGGCTACTTTCTGAGCTCCGCCGTTTGTAATTGATTTTTAATTAACCTGCTCAGCAGAGATGGGAGTGACGATAGTCGATATAACGATAAGTTGAACGTGCTACAAACATCGATATAAAAAATTATCGTCGCCATATGTAAATCATTTATTTTCATTATACGCATAATTTAAAGTGTCCTTATGTCACGAAAAAAATCACTTAACACCCACTAGCTTTGTTGCGTTCCTCCTCTTCCTTCAGCTCGAGCTCCAGTTTGCGGAAGCTGCGGAAGAAATCCCGAGCCATGTGTTTCATCTGCGGTGTCAAGTATTTGGGAAAAATATCTGTCAAGATATACCGTTATAAAATCTATACAAAAAAAGCCAGGGAAAACGTAAAGAACCTACAATTAAATTCAATGATGAGATCCCCGAACTGCTCAATTTTCTTGTTGGCCTCCTTGATGGCCGTCACCGCGTCCATGTTGCGGCACTTGGGCAGCCCTTCAAGAGGAATTACCTTGGTGTAACCCGGCTGCACTACGTCCGAGATAACAACCTTCAACTGCCGGTTGTCCAGCGTGTCGATGAAGAACGTGAAACCTGTGAGGGCCTGGCACAAGTCTATATCGTGCCGATATACCAAATCGTGGAGGTTCCTCCGCTCGAACATGTCATGCGGCTTGTCGGCGGCTATGAAGATGATGTCACCCGGAATGGTGGCGGGATAGCGGTCGCCCTCCTCCTTAAAACAGAAGCGAGTTCCGGCTGTGGTTCCCGGTGCAATATTCAGCTTGAGGGTGTGCTTGCGCTTCTCCATCCGCGACTCCTTTGAGTCAACAATTTCCTGGCGCCACACAGTCATCAGCTTCATACACCCCGTGCGTACTTCCTCCAGAGACAGTTGTATGATCCGTTCCGTGTTGGCATCCTTTGAACGCACACCTATGCCATGCTGCCGACTGGCATACAAGCTTGGAGGATTGGCGATGGCATCTATGAGATTGGCGTAGGGCGAGTAGCTGGCAAACACTCGCTCGTAGACCTTCATGTGATCGCCATCGTACTGATACGGCGGAAAGTACCCGTTCGGCAGCATCACCCCTTCAAAGAGACCCGCTTCTCCATACCGATCGTATATGGCCCGGTAGAGATCGTTGCCCAGAACATCGAAGGCCATGTTGATGTACGCCCACTGTCTTGGCTCGCCCATGGGCGAGAGATGGGTGAGCCGACCCTCCTGGGCCAGGGGCACAAAGTCCTGCTCATCCTTCTTGTCGCGATGTGGACAAAGACGAATGGCCAGGCGGCGATAGGCCAAGGTCAATTGCTCCTTTGTAGCTCCCCGCGGCTGATCCAACACCGCATAATAATCCAGCTCCGGGCGGTTCATTGTTTCTACTTGGAATGGTATATAATTACGATTACATGTGACAGCGGGTGGCAGCAGCTTACTGAGAATTTAGCGCTGACTTTATTCAAATTATATACAAAAACTCAACTGACGCGGGGATCTGGTTATGGATGAAGTATGCATGTGAACAGTACATTAATATTAGAGCTATGGTGGAGTTGGAACGGGTGGCAGCGATCAGTCAACGTCCTCGGTGCTGACGCCAGTGTAAATGGGCTCCTCCTCCTTGGCCGCCCGTTCCGATTTGGCGTCGTCGGTCTTTTCACCGCCGGCGGCGCCATCTGATTCCTCCTCTTCCTCCTCCTCGTCTTCCTTGTCGCCAGCCAAATCTGCTGCATTGGGCACCCAGAGGCCGGAGTCAACGCAACGCTTCATGTGCAGCTTGGCCACGTCCACAGGCATGGCGGCGATGGTCTTTTGCAGCAGCTCCACATCCCGCGACTCGAAGCAGGCCTTCAGTTCCTGTTAACAAAAAATATGCTTTACATCACGGACATGAAATACCACGTGAACCTACATCTGGCAGGGATTCAAAGACATCGGCCGGGTCCAGGCCACCGGGTCCGAGACGCTCCTTGCGCTCTTCCTCCTCGGCCTGGGCTATCGCCTCCTGGATCTTTTCCTGCGCCCTTTTCTGGATGCGTCCCTTGAAACCCTCAATTTCGCTCTCAAACTGCGCCCGGTACTCCGGCTGACAGTGCTGGATCTTGGAGAAGAAGGAGCTGACGCAGGCCCGCGGGTCCACGTCCAACTGCTTGGCCAGCTCCAGGATGTACTGCATGCAGATGCACTGATGCGCCACGTGGGCCATCAGCTCATGCTTCTCCTCCATTTCCAGGTTGATCGACCAGATGACCAAATAGTTGGCCGTCTCCTCGCCCACCAGCTGCAGGTGGTCCTGCAGGAAGCGCTTGGAGTCATCGTACTTTCGCAGCATGCCGTACTGCTTGCAGAGCTTCTCGTTCTCCTTGACGAACTGCTTCATGCGCTTCTCGCGCTCCTCCTCAGACAGATTCTCGTCCGGCTTGCGACCGGCCTTCTTATTGATCACAGTCTTCTCGAAACCGGGTTTGCTAATGGTGTCCACATTCCAGGGCGTCTTCTTTTCCTTTTTCAGCATATCGTTCTCGATGCGATCCAGCTCCTTGCCCTCGCCCTCGATCTTCTCTAGCTCCTTCTGCAGGTATATTAAATTGCATTTTGGTCTACATGCCAATTGGACAATGACGCACCTTAAGGGCCTCCTCGTCGCCCTCCTTCTTTGAAATCCGCTCCTTGACGTCCATAAGGCGTGCCTGATAGCTCTGGCGCTTCTTCTTCATCTCGTCCTTCTCCTTGTCCATCTCCGCCATGCGCTCCACGCGGGCCTGGTGCCGCCAGCGGAACAGGGAAGGCGTGTCGATGTTCGGGTGTGTGTCGTCCTCATCGTCGGAAATCTGAAACGCGAGATGCGGCGAGTTCACCGGCGATCAGAGCTGTAAATGATACTGCTCCCGCAGGATGCGTGCCCGGCCACTTACCTCGATGTTCTTCCACTTGCTATAGTCAACCATTTTGCTGTAAAATTTCTTCGATTTTCCTTTAAATGCCGCAGGTTTTACTCCTTTATACTCTTTTTTTTTTGGATTGCTCTGGAAATTTGGGTGACCGTGTCGCAAGAACGGAAATATACCAGATGCTTACAATGCGCGTGATCTGGCAGCACTTAGGTAAATATTTTAATCAAAGTTTCTTATGAACCAAGGGAATTTATAACTTTAGTTATTCAGGCAAACTTTGCAAATAGATTAAAATGAAACAACGAAATAAAAATTTTTACAATTCGATGTAAAATTTTCCAACCTATCGTCGGCCCGAAGTATCGGTGCATCTGACCACCTCTAGCGGCGGACATATTGAAAATTGCTCTTGTACCGTGCGGATCGCGTGAATTCAGTCGCTGCGAGAAAAATACGAATAACTACTGAAAATCAATAGTTTAATCAACAAATTAACTGTGAAGCAATAGAGCTGCCGTCAAAGTGTAAGTTGCACCAAATTTTCACCCGTAGCCTACTGATAGTTGGGTTTAAAATGCAATTGAAATTCGGTTTGCGTGTGAAGTGAAAATTTTTTCGGGTCAACGCCACACCCTCCCAGGGCGTCGTAAAAATCCAATTAAACATGAAAAGTGTGAGAGCAGAGTCTTGACCATTGCTCAAAAAGCCGAACGCCCAGCGCCGGTGCTCTATTAGTCATCGAAATTAAAGATATTCTGCCGAAAAATCAGGATTCCCATTGCAGTTGAAGAAAAGTATCTGGTACTCCAGTTGTGCATGAGTGTATGTGTGTTATGCAGGAGTCGGTGTGTGTGTACGTCATCGGGTGTTAGTGGTGCGGCAACTTCAGCAGAGAGAAAGCGCTTTGGTGAGAGCGCTGGCTCTCATTTCTTTCCCTCTATATGTTTGTGTTCGTGTATGTGTGTCCGCAGGAGATAAATAAATGTTTGCCTTACATTTTCGCAAACCTGTTTAGGTGGGAAATGTCCTTGACTTTGCTTAAGGCTTGTTTTCGGTCCCCAATCTGAGTGAAGGTGGGGACTTCAATGGGTTAAAATAATTAAATCTATTGAGTTAATTTTGGGGCCTCGATTTATTTCGTGCTCCTCATCATTGCTCATAATTCCAAACCGTTCGCATTACGTCATTCCAAGCTATTTTCTGATAGACACTTCAATTAATGTAGTCTATGCGTGTGTGAGTGAGTCCGTGTATTTTCTCTCGCTCTCTTTTTGGGGGAAGCCTCTCTCGCACTTGCCGTTTTCTGTTGTTGTTTGTTATTTGTTAGCGCGATAAACAGTTAAATTGGCTGTGCTTGTGTTGGTGTGTATTTGGAATTTGTACGGCTGCCAAGCCTTGGTGTGTGTTCTTTCCTCCCTCTCACCCTCTTTCTCTCTCGCTTATTCAATTTCCTGTGGCACAACGCATGAGAAGTGTTTTGAATATATGTATGTGCTATTTGTTTGTTTGTCTGAATGTTTGACCCACCCCACGCCAAACCCCACCCTCTTCCCAAATGATGTCACTTCCCACGGCCACAGACTTTGCTGTTCGCCGCCTTATTTTATCCCTTTCTCCCTCCGTTTAACACTAATCGCAAATATTAAGTAATCTATATTGAATTCCGGACATTTCTCAGATTTCCTTATCGTAATTGCTCGAATTTGGAATTTATAGATTTGGCTGTACAGTGAATATTGGCTAATAAGGAATAACACAACAATTGTGTTGTTTATTAAGCCGGAACTCTTTAAAAATATTAAAGTAAATCTTGGGACCAGAAATTTCTTAAAAAGGGTCCCAAAACTATGCTCGAAAAAAAATATTAGGACGTTTAGTAATTTACTGCATTTTCGAATTAAAAAAAAAAAATTTTAATTATAAAAACATGGCTGAATACCTTTATTAATAGCTTTTGGGGTTTACAAAAATATATTTAATAGGCCATAAAATAATTAATTCGTTTTATTTAATTCATTTTATTGCCCCATCATAATTTATATTTAATCTAAGTTAGCCTACGGTCAAATTTTGTATGTACAAATTTACTAAATCCTTCTCCAACTAACTAAAACCCTTCTATCCTAATATCTTCAAACTTTATAGCTATTAGTACAGGTGATGATGTCATCATTGCCGCCTAAATTAGACAACTTGCAACGTCTTTCGTGCCGTTTACTTTGATTTAGTTTAGTATGTGTGAAAAAAAGTGATGTCAAAAGAAAATCTACCAAAATCCAAACAAAATCTAAAAATAAAAGTACAACATTAATTAGAAAACGAAGCCGAGCGTGTAAAGAAGCCAACATTTCCCTTCTCTCCTCTTCCGTTGCAGGGAATCAAAGCAAAAGGGAGAGAGAGGAATTTATAAAATTGGAGTAGTGGCGAAGGAGTGAGAGAAAAGTCAAAAATAGCTCTCGAGAGGCAGCCTTTAAAAATAGAGCAGGCCATGCCAACGGAGTCAGAGCCTTGGAAGTTATAAATATACAAAGAAATGCCACGACCGGAAGAGACTCATCTGCAGCAGCTGCTTGTACAGCTGGAGAAGGTGCCACGCCCCCAGCTGCAGCAGAAGTTTCTTGCCCATTTCAGGAAGCACAGCAACTGCAGCCTAGAGGACTTTGCAGGCTACTTTCTGGCCGCCTTGCGTCAGCAAACGAGTCAATATTTCCAAGCCAGGAACTCAGACACACCGGTGCACTCGTTACCGGGGACCCCTGTCCGTCAGCCAAAGCCGCCGCCTGGCGATGCATCCAAAGAATCAGATGAGAACCTACAGCAGCAACTACTCAACGACTCACTCCTCAACCGGAGCAGCTGCAGTGTGGAGTCCACGTCAACTCCACTGCGACAGCAGGGCCGCAGATCAATGCCTGGCAGCGGCAACAACCAGTTTTGCAGCACGCCACAGACCTCAGGCCACAGAAGCAGTGGTGGTGGTGGAGGTGGACACAGTTTTTGCCTGGGCGACTTTCTGGTTAACTCGCCCAACCAAGGCCAGCAACGATCTAAAAAGAAGACTACTCCCCAACAGTCGCAGAATCAACTTCAGTCAACGGGAGCTGCATCCGGCGGCACTGTGCAGTCTAAGCCACGTAGACGTGTCCTCCCCATGACCATCAGCAAAAATGTTTCGGCCGGCTCATCTTTCGGAGACACCAGTTCCTTTAGCAACGACAATAATCTGTGGCGCCTCTCCCAGAGCAGCGAACTTTTCGATAGAAGTCAAGGGGCTGCCTTGGATATGGAAGCGCGTAAAACCCTGCTCCTGCATAAGCAGGAGATCAAGAGCGAGGCGCCGCCCGTTAACGTCAGTCAGCTGGAGGGCAGGACACCAGAGGATGAGGTGTTTCCGCACGACAGATTCTCGCTTGAGGATGTGACCGATACCAATCAGTTGCAGCTCCTCTCTGCCATTTATAGTCTTCTCATAGACCTTAATATGGTGCCGAATGTCCTGAGCGAACTCAGCTTTGTGCTGCAGTTGATCAATGTACGAGACCTGGGACAATCTCCCGTTGCTACAAGTCTACACTGCATGCCGTTGCAGCGCCTCTCCTCTGACTACAAGAGCTGTGTTTACTTTGCATTGAAGCTTCTAGAGAACCAGCAAAGGTTACTTCTGCAGCTGGACAAGAAGACGTTGGGGGTGTTGCTTCAAAACGAGAGACTGAACCTGCTGCCACCGGGCATTGTCCAACAGCTGGAAGCGTCCTGCCAGCAGAAACAGGACTCGGCTCCATCTGTGGCTCTGGACACGTCCGCCTCCTCGCAACACAACGTATACTACCATGTCGAAAAGGACTCTCGGGATAATTTTCCCTCGCAGAACGAGTTTGCAGCCTTCAAGACGCAGCGAGATTTATTTTACAAGGCCCTAAAGCAGTGGGAGCTAGGCCACCTGAACCGCAACTTTAACTTCACCTCGGAGGTGGCGCCCTGCATCCGGGAAATCTTCAAGGTGTCGGAACACCCGGTGAACATGGCGCACTTTGCCAAGCTGTTTGTCAGCCAACTGCTGATCTCGGCCACCGAGAACACTGAATCGCCCGAGGAACTAGGCTTGAAGTTGGACCCTCTCAGACTCAATCGCTTGGCCCAGCGCCTGGTTACCTCCGACTCCAGTGTGGAGGGTCAGTTTCCCCGATCGCAGGCGTTTTTCCGTGACTTTATAGCCGGCTGCTCATCGATGGCGTTTCATGTGCAGCTCAAGCTGGCCTTGTTCGTCCAGTTGCTGCGGCACAACGACTCTACTTTCGATTTGCTGCATTTGGCCGAGGATGTCTGCGCTGAGGAGGAGCAGTCAACACAGCAGGGACTCTACATAGTCCGTGTACAGACGATGGCCCATATGCTGATTTTAGCCAAGTTTTTGGGTTTTGTAAGCGTTCTGCCCTTTAGCGGGACTACGCAACATGGAAATCCTTCGCCGTATCTGTGCCCGCAGCAGTTGCAGTTACGCAGTCGCTTTCAGCCTGATTTCAATCTCCGGGAGACATTCGAGCGGTCGATGCGCAATGGCAAGCTGCTGATCTCGCTGCCGTGGCTGGTCCAATACCTGGCCATGCTAGATCCCGTCAGCCTGAATCTACCAGACGCCCTGGCCACCCTGGAAATACTTTACGAATTGTATGCTTCGTTGGGTATGGAGAAATCTCAGCCTGGAGCGGTGTTTATAGCCAGGTGTTGTATTGGCTGGCTGCTAGATGCACAGCCGCAACTGGTTAATGCCTACTATAGTCACAGGTCAATCAAGACCAACGCAGCGGCCGTTGTGGAGCTTTGCCTAAGTGGAATTCGCTGTCATGAAAAATCCTTTGGCCCCCTGCTGGAGGAACTGCTGCCCATTGCCTGTCCCTTTCTCCAGGAATTCAGGGTAAGCATCACACCCTCTCGACAGGCAAAGAGTGGCCGTTTTCGGTACATAACCACACGCCTAGAGCAGCTCCAGCAGGGCAGCAGTAGCAGCAGCACCTCTGTCACCAAGGAACCAATGGTTTCTAGCGAGGAGAAACCTGCGGAGCAACACCAACGAAAGCTAGCCGATGCCTTTCTGCATTCCCAGAACGCCTCCACCCGACGACTGATTGAGTTTGTTACGGAGCGCAGCTTCAAGTGTGTGGTCAAGGATGCCCAGCAGGAGATTCTGCTGCCGTCCAAGGCCGCTGCGGATGCCAAGGTAAACGAGATATGTTCCGTAAAGCAGGATGATGTCTTGCAGCAGCTTCAGCACATCTTTCAGGGTGCCAAAGAGCAGGCCTCCCAGAAATGGAAAGAACAGGTGCCCCAGATGTTGGGCCAACGCATAGCACAGTCACTGGAGGCCCTTTTGCCCGCCAGTACGAATTCAGTGCTGCGCTCCACCTACGCCCACCTGATTCGCGGCCAGGCTCAGACCCAACTGCAGCAGTGGCTGCAATCCAGCGTATTGCAGTCGACCTTCTATCACGGCGACCTCAAGGAGCTCGCCATCAAGGTGTGCAACTCAAACAAGAACAAGGCGGAAGCAGCAGCTGCCGGCGGGGGTTCCAATGAACTTCAACTCAGCTCGGATGTGGGCTTTAGCCTTTCGGAGCTGCTGTTCCAGCTGCAGCAGTGGCTGCATCACCTCAGCCTGCGGCCGGAGAATGTGGGCAGCCGCCAGGAGTTGGGCGAGCTGCTGCGACAGTCTCAGCACGCGGTTCAACTGCCGCAATTGCCCACGATATTCTATCATCTGATTGGTTCGGGATTGGTGCATCTGCTTCAGTTACTAATCAATCGAAAGCCCGACTTCCTGGACGAATTCGTTATCTCCGCATGCTGTACGGTGTGGCGTTCGCCTCAGTTCAAGGCCAGCGAGGCCTATCCCGGAATCTTTGAGGGCCTGCTGAGCGTGCGCTTTATTCAGGAGCTGTCTTTCAAACCGAATGGATTTCGCCTGCTGGAACAGCTGCTCCGCTCCATGCTGCTTACTGGAGCAGTGCGTGCGGATCATCTGAACGAGATATTTATGCCGCTTTTTGCGGAGAACTGGCCACCGCATGTGTGGAGCACCCTTTCCAATCTGCTGCAGCAGCTCTCGCTTTCTGGAAGCAATGGCCTGGACGGCGCTGGACTCGACACCTCCGGAGACAGTAATGAAGACGAGGCCAAGTCGCATCTTTTTATGGAAATGCTGGCCGATCTATCACGCGATCTGGATAGCTTTTAAGGTGTAAAAAAGTTGGTTATGTCATTTATCGTTTCTGTTTCGAATAAAACGTTCCTTTTTGATATACTTTTCTGGTGAAAATACCTCTGAAATGAGGAGGACTGTCTTTATTTGGTCCGTTGCTTGGCGATAAGATAGCGATAGCCGGGCAGAACCTAATCAGCGGGAGAATGCGTCAGTGTCGCAGTTTTAGTTCGGTTATTGAACGTTGAGGCCTGCTGAGAACTAAAAGGGGACGAGGTTGCCAGCCGATGTGATCATCGATCGATGTGAGGGGCTGTTGGCAACGTTAAGTCAACATATTTATTTTTTTTTTGTGTGTGCGAAAAATGCTAAGAGTATTGCAAAAGCACTGCTAAAAGTATTGCCAAAGAACTGCTAAAAAAAGAGAGCCGTTGTTATCAGGAAATATATTTTATCTATTTTTATTTAATTATTTTTATTGAAAGATTGTAAAAATAAACGTTTAGCTGAGAACATTAATTGTTAGAATAACAATTTTCAGCATAAAAGTTTGCAATTTGTCAGTGATTTCTATTTTCTATTTGTTCCATGAATGACCGGTAATTCAAGCAATTGACCAGCGGCTGCTCTGTGCTTCTGTTTGTGCTGATTAAAGCGAATTCAACTAATTATTGCCCCCTCTATTTCCTCCATTACAGTTGTGCACGGTCGAACATTTGATGAGGAGAAGGAAGAACCAGTTGCAGTATTAATACGAAACCAAGAGCAGCTTTAGGAATTTTACTGAAAGCTTTTCAATATCAAAAACGAACGAAACACTCAATACACAAGTAAAGACGAACCAAGCGAAATGGAGAACTTCACACCCAAGGAGGTGAAGATCCTCGAGACGGTCGAGGACATTCAGGAGCGACGTGAGCAGGTGCTGTCCCGCTACAATGAGTTCAAGATCGAGACACGCCAGAAGCGCGAGAAGCTCGAAGATTCGCGCCGCTTTCAATACTTTAAGCGCGATGCCGACGAGCTGGAGTCTTGGATTCACGAGAAACTGCAGGCAGCCAGCGAGGAGAGCTACCGCGATCCCACCAATCTGCAGGCCAAGATCCAGAAGCACCAGGCCTTCGAGGCGGAGGTGTCGGCGCACAGCAATGCCATCGTATCGTTGGACAACACCGGCCAGGAGATGATCAACCAGCAGCACTTTGCCTCTGAGACGATCCAGCGACGTCTTGATGAGCTGCACCAGTTGTGGGAGCTGCTCCTCAGTCGTCTGGCCGAAAAGGGCTTGAAGCTGCAGCAGGCACTCGTCCTGGTGCAGTTCCTGCGCCAATGCGAGGAGGTCATGTTCTGGATCAAGGACAAAGAGACCTTTGTCACGGCCGACGAGTTCGGTCAGGATCTGGAGCATGTGGAGGTGCTGCAGCGTAAGTTTGACGAGTTCCAGAAGGACATGGCCTCGCAGGAGTACCGCGTAACCGAGGTTAACCAGCTGGCCGATAAGTTGGTCCAGGATGGCCATCCCGAACGCGACACGATCACCAAGCGCAAGGAGGAGCTCAACGAAGCCTGGCAGAGGCTCAAGCAGCTGGCCATTGTGCGCCAGGAAAAGCTCTTCGGCGCTCATGAGATTCAGCGCTTCAATCGCGACGCTGACGAGACCGTGGCCTGGATTGCCGAGAAGGATGTGGTGCTATCGTCCGATGACTATGGCAGGGACTTGGCCAGCGTGCAGGCCCTGCAGCGCAAGCACGAGGGCGTCGAGCGCGATCTGGCCGCTTTGGAGGATAAGGTTTCTACTCTGGGAGCCGAGGCCCAGCGACTGTGCTCCATCCATGCCGATCACAGTGACCAGATCCGCGACAAGCAGGCGGAGATTGCCAACTACTGGCAGAGCCTTACCGCCAAGGCGCGCGAGCGCAAGCAGAAACTGGATGAATCCTACTACCTGCACCGCTTCCTGGCCGACTTCCGCGACCTGGTATCCTGGATCAATGGCATGAAGGCCATCATCTCGGCCGACGAGCTGGCCAAGGATGTGGCTGGTGCCGAGGCTCTGCTGGAACGCCATCAGGAGCACAAGGGCGAGATCGATGCCCGCGAGGATAGCTTCAAGCTAACCACCGAGTCGGGACAGAAGCTGCTGGAGCGGGAGCACTATGCCGCCGCCGAGATCCAAGAGAAGCTGGCGGCTCTGGAGAACGACAAGAGCTCACTGCTGGCACTGTGGGAGGATCGTCGCATCCTGTACGAGCAGTGCATGGATCTTCAGCTCTTCTACCGCGACACTGAGCAGGCCGACACCTGGATGGCCAAGCAGGAGGCTTTCCTGGCCAACGAGGACCTGGGTGACTCCCTGGACTCGGTGGAGGCCTTGATCAAGAAGCACGAGGACTTTGAGAAGAGCCTGGCCGCTCAGGAGGAGAAAATCAAGGCTTTGGACATTTTTGCCACCAAGCTCATCGATGGCCAGCATTATGCCGCCGACGATGTGGCCCAGCGTCGCCAGATGCTGCTCGCTCGCCGTGCTGCTCTGCAGGAGAAGTCTTCAAAGCGTCGCCAGCTGCTGGAGGACTCCAATCGCTATCAGCAGTTCGAGCGGGACTGTGACGAGACCAAGGGCTGGATCAGCGAGAAGCTCAAGTTCGCCACGGACGACAGCTATCTGGATCCCACAAATCTCAACGGCAAGATGCAGAAGCACCAGAATTTCGAGCACGAACTAAACGCCAACAAGTCGCGCATTGAGGACATCACCAATGTGGGCACCGAGCTGATCGAGAAGCAGCACTATGCCGCCGATCAGATCAACACTCGCATGCAGGAGATCGTCGTGCTGTGGGAGACGCTGGTCCAGGCCTCCGACAAGAAGGGCACCAAGCTGAATGAGGCCTGCCAGCAGCAGCAGTTCAATCGCACCATCGAGGACATTGAGCTGTGGCTCAGCGAGATTGAAGGCCAGCTGCTGTCGGAGGATCATGGCAAGGACCTGACCTCTGTCCAGAATCTGCAGAAGAAGCATGCTCTGCTGGAGGCCGACGTGATGGCCCATCAGGATCGCATTGAGAGCATCAAGGTGGCTGCTAATAAGTTCATCGAATCGGGCCACTTTGATGCAGACAACATCCGCAACAAGGAGGGCAACCTCTCGGCCCGCTATGCCGCTCTCGCCGCACCCATGGGCGAGAGGAAGCAGCATCTGTTGGACTCGCTTCAAGTGCAGCAGCTTTTCCGCGACCTGGAAGACGAGGCAGCCTGGATCCGGGAGAAGGAACCCATAGCGGCTTCCACAAACCGTGGACGTGACTTGATTGGCGTCCAAAACCTGATTAAGAAGCACCAGGCCGTTCTTGCCGAGATCAATAACCATGAGGCTCGCCTGCTGAATGTGATCAGCTCGGGTGAAAATATGCTTAAGGATCAGCCCTTCGCCAGTGACGACATCCGCCAGCGACTTGAGGCTCTGCAGGAGCAGTGGAACACCCTGAAGGACAAGTCCAATCAGCGCAAGCAGGATTTGGATGACTCGCTCCAGGCTCACCAGTACTTTGCCGATGCCAACGAGGCGGAGTCTTGGATGCGCGAGAAGGAACCAATTGCCACTGGCAGCGATTATGGCAAGGACGAGGACTCCTCGGAGGCGCTGCTCAAGAAGCACGAGGCTCTGGTCTCCGATCTGGAGGCCTTTGGCAACACCATCCAGGGACTGCAAGAGCAGGCCAAGAACTGCCGGCAGCAGGAGACGCCCGTGGTGGACATCACCGGCAAGGAGTGCGTGGTGGCTCTGTACGACTACACCGAAAAGTCACCGCGCGAGGTATCCATGAAGAAGGGGGATGTGCTCACCCTGCTCAACTCGAACAACAAGGACTGGTGGAAGGTGGAGGTCAACGATCGCCAGGGCTTCGTTCCGGCTGCCTACATCAAGAAGATTGAGGCTGGTCTGAGCGCCTCGCAGCAGAATCTGGTGGACAACCATTCGATTGCCAAGCGCCAGAACCAAATTAATTCGCAGTACGACAACCTGCTGGCCCTGGCCCGCGAGCGCCAGAACAAGCTGAACGAGACCGTTAAGGCTTACGTGCTGGTTCGCGAGGCTGCCGATTTGGCCCAGTGGATTCGGGACAAGGAGAACCATGCCCAGATCGCAGATGTGGTCGGTGAGGATCTCGAGGAGGTGGAGGTGCTGCAAAAGAAGTTTGACGACTTCAATGACGACCTGAAAGCCAACGAGGTGCGTTTGGCCAACATGAACGAGATCGCCGTGCAGCTGACTTCGCTGGGACAGACGGAGGCCGCCCTGAAGATCCAAACCCAGATGCAGGACCTCAACGAGAAGTGGAATAATCTGCAGACCCTCACCGCCGAGAAGGCCAGCCAGCTGGGCTCTGCCCACGAGGTGCAGCGCTTCCATCGCGACATTGATGAGACCAAGGACTGGATTGCCGAGAAGGCCAATGCCTTGAATAACGATGATTTGGGCAAGGATCTGCGCAGCGTCCAGACCCTTCAGCGCAAGCACGAGGGAGTGGAACGCGATCTGGCCGCCTTGCGTGACAAGATCCGTCAGCTGGATGAGACCGCCAACAGGCTGATGCAATCGCATCCCGACACTGCCGAGCAGACGTACGCCAAGCAAAAGGAAATCAATGAGATGTGGGACCAGATAATCACCAAGTCCACCGCCCGCAAGGAGAAGCTCCTGGACTCGTACGACTTGCAGCGTTTCCTGAGCGATTATCGCGACCTGCTGGCCTGGATCAACTCGATGATGAGTCTGGTCACCTCCGATGAGCTGGCCAACGATGTTACCGGTGCCGAGGCTCTGATTGAACGTCATCAGGTAAGCACCTAGCTGGGGAGGGTTACGTTTAAGTTAAACTAGGTTATCCTGAAAAAAGGGACACAAAAAAATTCTGTTTAAGTCTTATATTCCCTTCTCTAGACCCGTTTTATCCTTATTTTTAAACCCCCTCGAACTATATCTTGTTTCTATTTGGTTTTCGTTTCTTTATTTGGTTTGTGTCATGTCATAAACGAACAACAAACAATCAACAACAACAACGCCAACTACAACGGTTCATCATGGTTCATGACAACAACATCCCAAAATCCCCATCATGGTTATGTTTCTGCATTGCAAAATCCCAAAAAAAAAAAATATATAAAATGAATTCCAATCCCAGGCACATCGTGCTGAGATCGAATTTACATTGGGCAGCAGCTCGGCTCCAGGAGCCACCGCCTCCTCGAGCACCAGCATCGCATCTCCATCCGGCGACGAGGTAGATCCTTCGCAAATCCAACATCATTCCAAGCCAACATCCGTGTTTTGTTGTGTTTTTATGTTTATGTGTTTGTGCCTCTCTGATTTAAACATACTTGTGTACCATCATCATCTTTAAAATTCATTTTCAACACTTGAAATTCTTCTCTATCTTTATGGCAATCAGTGTGTACATATCAGATCATATTTTAAAGCTTTTGGCTTCCTTATTACATACACGCACATGTTTTTGTTCCCTGAGTAACTCCAAGCTGTTTCTCGTTATCTTATCTAATATGGCTTACACATATCGGGCAATCATACGCATATAACCCTCACACTTGGATTTCACAACCTTAGATAGAACTATAGACATGATCAATATTGATAAATATCATCCGAACTCTGAAGATTGACTCTTTTGGTTTGATTTAAAGAATTTATATGCAATTAATCAGATTTTTACTATCGACTTTGTCTATATTTAAATTTTTTATTTTTAAATTTAATAACTTGAAAACCCAGTTAATTGCCCAAGATCATGGGTTAAATTAATATTTAAAACAAATCCCAATTTGGAGCTCTCTACATAAAACCATAACCATTATTATCATTAAACATACAACCCCCAAAAATACGTTCATTCTCTTTAAATTCCACCCACTTGATCATCCACCGAAAACAATTTAGTTTAACTTCGTTGTTACTTTTGACTAATTTGGAGCTGCAGCGCAATCGTTCCACAGCGGCAAAGCATTGCCATGTTGTTCTAACCCGGCGTTGTTACCATTTCCAAAGTCCGCCAAGTTTCAAAACTAATTCCCGTCTCAATTCCCCCTTTAGGAACATCGCACTGAGATCGATGCCCGTGCCGGCACCTTCGGAGCCTTCGAGCAGTTCGGCAACGAGCTGCTGCAGGCTAACCATTATGCCTCGCCCGAGATTAAGGAGAAGATCGAGGATCTGGCCAAGGCACGCGAGGATTTGGAGAAGGCCTGGACAGAGCGCCGTCTGCAGCTGGAGCAGAATTTGGATCTGCAGCTGTACATGCGCGACTGTGAGCTGGCCGAGTCGTGGATGTCGGCCCGCGAGGCCTTCCTCAATGCGGACGACGATGCCAATGCCGGTGGCAATGTGGAGGCGCTGATCAAGAAGCACGAGGACTTTGACAAGGCCATCAACGGGCATGAGCAGAAGATTGCCGCCCTGCAGACTGTGGCGGATCAGTTAATTGCCCAGAACCATTATGCCTCCAACCTGGTTGACGACAAGCGCAAGCAGGTGCTGGAGCGCTGGCGTCATCTCAAGGACGGGCTCATCGAGAAGCGCTCGAAGCTGGGCGATGAGCAGACTCTGCAGCAGTTCTCGCGCGATGCCGATGAGATCGAGAACTGGATCGCTGAGAAGTTGCAGCTGGCCACCGAGGAGAGCTACAAGGATCCGGCCAACATTCAATCGAAGCACCAGAAACACCAGGCCTTCGAGGCAGAGCTGGCAGCCAATGCCGATCGCATCCAGAGTGTTCTGGCCATGGGCGGTAATCTCATTGACAAAAAGCAGTGCAGCGGATCGGAGGATGCGGTCCAGAAGCGACTCACCCAGATCGCCGATCAGTGGGAGTATCTGACCCACAAGACCACCGAGAAGTCGCTGAAGCTCAAGGAGGCCAATAAGCAGCGCACCTATATCGCTGCTGTCAAGGATTTGGACTTCTGGTTGGGCGAGGTCGAGAGTCTGTTGACCACTGAGGATTCTGGTAAGGATTTGGCCTCTGTCCAAAACCTCATGAAGAAGCATCAGTTGGTCGAGGCGGATATCGTGGCGCACGAAGACCGCATCAAGGACATGAACAACCAGGCCGATTCCTTGGTGGAGAGCGGCCAGTTCGATACTGCCGGCATCCAGGAGAAGCGCCAGAGCATCAATGAGCGCTACGAGCGTATTTGCAACCTGGCAGCCCATCGTCAGGCTCGTCTCAACGAGGCCCTGACCCTGCATCAGTTCTTCCGCGACATTGCCGACGAGGAGAGCTGGATCAAGGAGAAGAAGCTCCTGGTTGGATCCGACGACTACGGTCGCGATCTGACTGGAGTTCAGAACCTCAAGAAGAAGCACAAGCGATTGGAGGCCGAGCTGGGCTCCCATGAACCGGCCATCCAGGCCGTCCAAGAGGCCGGCGAGAAGCTGATGGACGTGTCCAATCTGGGTGTGCCTGAAATTGAACAGCGCCTGAAGGCTCTGAACCAGGCCTGGGCCGAGCTGAAGAACCTGGCTGCCACCCGTGGCCAAAAGCTGGATGAGTCGCTGACTTACCAGCAGTTCCTGGCCCAGGTGGAGGAGGAGGAGGCCTGGATCACCGAGAAGCAGCAGCTGCTGTCTGTGGAGGATTACGGCGACTCGATGGCCGCTGTCCAGGGTCTGCTTAAGAAGCACGACGCCTTCGAGACGGACTTCACTGCCCACAAGGATCGCTGCTCGTTGATCTGCGATCAGGGTAGCGAGCTGGTGGAGGCCAAGAACCACCACGGCGACTCCATTGCCCAGCGCTGCCAGCAGCTGCGCCACAAGCTGGACAACCTGTCGGCTTTGGCCGCTCGCCGCAAGGGCGCCTTGTTGGACAACTCGGCCTATTTGCAGTTCATGTGGAAGGCCGATGTGGTGGAAAGCTGGATCGACGACAAGGAGAACTATGTGCGCTCGGATGAGTACGGTCGCGACCTGTCCACCGTGCAGACGCTGTTGACCAAGCAGGAGACATTCGATGCAGGTAAGGATAAACGGGGGATTATAAAATATAACGATGGAGGACATTACATTGGTTTTCGCCCAGGTCTCAATGCCTTCGAGCAGGAGGGCATCCACAATATAACGGCACTAAAGGACCAACTCATCAACGCCAGCCATGCTCAGTCACCGGCCATCCTCAAGCGTCATGGTGACGTTATTGCCAGGTGGCAGAAACTGCGCGACGCCTCCGATACGCGCAAGCAACGCCTGCTGGCCATGCAGGAGCAGTTCCGCCAGATCGAGGAACTCTACTTGACATTTGCCAAGAAAGCTTCGGCCTTCAATTCTTGGTTCGAAAATGCCGAGGAGGATCTCACCGATCCTGTTCGCTGCAATTCGATCGAAGAAATCCGCGCCCTGCGCGACGCCCACGCCCAATTCCAGGCGTCCCTGTCGTCGGCCGAAGCTGACTTCAAGGCATTGGCAGCACTCGACCAGAAGATCAAGAGCTTTAATGTTGGACCCAATCCCTACACGTGGTTCACCATGGAAGCTCTTGAGGAGACCTGGCGTAATCTGCAAAAGATCATAGAGGAACGCGATGGGGAACTTGCCAAGGAGGCCAAGCGTCAGGAGGAGAACGACAAGCTGCGCAAGGAGTTTGCCAAGCACGCCAATCTCTTCCACCAGTGGCTGACAGAGACAAGGTGAGTGGTTTTACTTGATCCCAAAAGTGTGTGTTGGTTTTATTTATTTTTTTTAATGTTGTGTGGCATCGAATCCATGCTGCACCATCCACATCCCAATCCACACAATTCCGAAAACTCTTGTGGCCTCGACTCTCTCTCTCGTCCCCCAAATTCAAATACGTAACTGAACGAATGTATTCTATTTTCTAGATATTATATGCTGGGTTATAACCGTCAAGGGTAATTAAGCGAGCAGGGGTGGGCAGGGTCCGACTCCTGTCTCAATTCAACTGCGTTTCAACTACCATTTTCTGTTGTGTGATCTCTTTTTTTGGTTCCTTAACGCGTCGTGTTGGAGCTCCACTAACTCTATAACTCTTGCTTTTGCGACTCGTGCTGATGCGAGCGCTTGTACATATTCGTATATACTGACGTCGTTCAACGACTTAAGGCTTAGTTTTAGTTAGTTGCACCCGATTGGTGTGCCTTGAAGGTGCTCTTCCGATTCTCCATTATTCTTTTGGTCTCACCTCAAAATCTAAAACTCTTTAGCATGCCTACATCGAGAGCAAAATAAAATGTAGTATACAGAAAAGAAAACAAAAAGCAAAAATGTAGAACTCGAGCAATTGAAAATACTTTCTCATATGGTTTCCAGTTTAAGTTTTATCGAAGAGTTTAACAAAAATCTAGTTGCTTTTATTTACCCGAAATGCAATTTAAACTAGGGATGTTACGAATTTTAATATAAAGATTTTTTACCGAAAAGCTTACAAATCGATATTTAAATTTTCTGTGTAGTAATGTAATCGACACATTTATTTTACAATAATTTCAATATTTGAAGAATAAATGCGATATTGTTTTTATATAATATATAATTATAAACATAATATAAATATTTTTATTGATATCGAACTTAAACTCTCGATATATAAACCACTCTCGATATATAAATCGATATATTCTGTAAAGTTTTTACGATTAAATTATTGAAATCGGATTTTGACTGTCGATATATAAACCATGACAATGTTTCTTTGTCTCGTTTTATTTTATAATTAATATAACTATATAATAGTTTTATGATATAAACATCCCTAATTTAAATAAATTTTTTTTTTGATGCCATATTCTTATTTTTAACTCGCTTCTTAGCAATTAGACAATTTGTGTCTTTTATTAGTTGCTGAACTCAAAAGAAAACCCTTAACCAAAACTTAACTCAACACTAATCCCGGCCACGAACGCTGATCGTGCCCTTAAATTCCCACAAACACCTGTAAATAAATACAAGTCACGAAACAAAATGGGAAGACAAGCTAGTTGTGAGCCCGCAAAACCAGAAAAAATATGTTATATTCGCTGCCCCCTTACAGACCTCTAACCAGATTCGCTTTTCTTATGCATTATTATCATTGTAACGTTCCGATTTGTTTTGAGACCTAACCTCGATGCGATATTGTGTGCCCTACTAACGTGCGTTCCTTTTGTCTTGGCAAACCAACCAACCAACCAACTGTCAACCCACAGAACGTCCATGATGGAAGGCTCCGGTTCCCTGGAACAGCAACTGGAGGCGCTTCGCGTCAAGGCCACCGAGGTGCGTGCCCGTCGTGTCGATCTGAAGAAGATTGAGGAGCTGGGAGCCCTCCTGGAGGAGCATCTGATCCTGGACAATCGCTACACGGAACACTCGACGGTGGGCCTGGCCCAGCAGTGGGACCAGCTCGATCAGCTATCCATGCGCATGCAGCACAATTTGGAGCAGCAGATCCAGGCGCGCAACCACTCGGGCGTCTCCGAGGACTCGCTCAAGGAGTTCTCGATGATGTTCAAGCACTTTGACAAGGACAAGAGCGGCAAGCTGAACCACCAGGAGTTCAAATCCTGCCTGCGCGCCCTTGGCTACGATCTGCCCATGGTTGAGGAGGGCCAGCCGGATCCGGAATTCGAGGCCATACTCGATGTGGTGGACAATACCCGCGATGGCTATGTTTCCCTGCAGGAATACATTGCGTTCATGATCTCCAAGGAGACGGAGAACGTGCAGTCCTACGAGGAAATCGAGAATGCCTTCCGCGCCATCACTGCCGCCGACCGCCCCTACGTTACCAAGGAGGAGCTCTACTGCGTAAGACTACTTAATCTGAAAATATGGATATCTCTCGTTAACCTGTTGGCTTTTCCATTGCAGAACCTCACCAAGGACATGGCGGACTATTGTGTGCAGCGCATGAAACCCTTCCAGGAACCGCGATCCGGCCAGCCCATCAAGGATGCCCTGGACTACATCGACTTTACGCGAACGCTATTCCAGAATTAGAGAACCGAACCGAACCGAACCACCCTGTTCTTGTTCAGTGGCGCCTGAGAAGCATATGTCTTACAATCTAAATCTATTTCTAAAGCAAACAAAAATTATATATTTACACCATTATTTTCGATAATTTAGTCTCTAAGTCCAAACAGTTTAATGCTTATTTAAGAACCTATGCCACCATGAACCTAAAGTCAGCAATAGCACCGCACACAGCAATACATATTTATCAATAAACCCTTTGGTAGTTTTTTGCATTTATTTACCATAAAGAAAGTATCTTAAATTTCAGTTTTGTTGCCGGAGAAGAGTATTTAATCGAGGATATAATCAATGCTTAGCTTCCAGTATAACCGAGCAAAAACTCTCAAAGTTTCCATACTAAATGTTCGTGTAACCTTGCCACTTGAGCATACAAACACAATTGAAATACCAAGAAATTTAAGATACTATTGCTGCTTACCCACGAAAATACAAACATACATAATAACCAGCATTCAGCCTTTGTGTTTTCTCCAGTTTCTACGTGTATTCGAAACGAAAGTAGTAAACTTTTTCAAAAAACCAAAAAAAAAATATAAATAAGCAAAGGAAAACAATAAATATTTGCCTCTGTATTGAACGTATATTTACAATCCGTGAATTTGCAAAAATAAATATCGCTGCATGTCGAAAAAAATATATAGCTGGTAGAGTGTTTCGTTTCGAAGGGGCCCACCAGTGAGGCAAGCAAAAGCATACCAAAGTATTATACTATTTTGGTCAGAATAAAAACAAATATTTAATTCAATTACGTTTATTTATTTGTGCAAGCTAATGTCCAGGTATCATTAATGTTAGGTGGACGGACACTGGTTTTTTCCTTTTATTTTAAAGAATTTGAAATTTTCATTTCGCTCATTTGAGATGCATTTACTTTTTAAGGACTTAAATATATTTAAGGACGTATTTAAAAAATTATTATTCATTAAAATAAGATATGGTTTTAGACCCTAGGTGGACACGCAGTGGTTTTTTTCCTTTTTTTTTTTAAGAATTTGACATTAAATACTTAAATATATTTTAAGGCGTACTAAATTACGGGTATTTATTAAAATTAAACATGGTTTTAGACTCTAGGTGGCAGTGTCTATTTCGTTATGTTTCCTGTGAGGTGCCATCAATTGATCCCAGACGATCGTTTTCATTTTCTAATTTATCCCTCCTGTGTGTTAACAGGTGTCTATAAAGACTAGAACTCTGGGAAAACGACATCGAACAGTGAGAACACTTATGCGGCCGCTCTCCCGTATGAGTTAGATTGTGTCTTTGAACACCTGCTTGTGTGGAAAATGACTTCGAGCAGCGGGAGCACTTAAACGGTCTCTCTCCCGTGTGAGTTCTGATGTGTATCACAAGAAATTGTTTCCTTGAAAACGACTTCGAGCAGTGGGTGCACGAATGCGGTCGCTCTCCCGTATGTGTTAGAGTGTGTAACTTAAGATTACATCTCTGGGTAAACGACTGTGGACATTGGGGACACCTATACGGTCGCTCTCCCGTATGAGTTCGGATATGTAACTGAAGATTTCTGTTATTGGGAAATGACTTTGGACATTGAGAGCACTTAAACGGTCTCTCCCCTGTGTGAGTTCGGATATGTCTATGAAGATGACAGGATCTTTTAAACGACTTTGAGCATTGGGAGCAGCTATACGGTCTCTCTTCTGAGTGCTGATGTGTGATGTGTGCCTTTAAAGAATTTGTATAGGAAAAGGAACTCGAGCAGTGGGGACACTTGTACGGCCGCTCTCCCGTGTGTTTTCCCCGCAAATGTTCCTGAAGAACCCATTTTTGCTTAAACTCCTTTTGGCAGTAGGTACACCTGTGCAGTTTTTTAATCTCAGGAGAGCAAACATCCTGCCTGAGATTGGCGGTTAAGACTTCACGGTTCTTCAACTGGAGTATCTTTTGGTGACTCTTCTCAATTGTCTGCCGTATCTCAAAGGCGGATCGTGCACAGTGCAGGCAAGAGACGCAGATGTTTTTGGAATAGCAATCTCCCTTAGAAATCTCGTAGGGAGTGCATTGAGTGATCATATCGGCGATGGAGATCCCTAGTCCTGGAGCGTTATCGAAAATGTTGATCATTACAGGTGGCGTATCTAGGCAAACGCGACAAATTTGACTAAAATTGAATGCAGAAAGTATGTTTTTTGGGAAAGGATTTAGACACTTGTGTATTGAGATTAACTTACACTTCCATGACTTCGACTACTGAGCCTTTTTTTACTTGTGTTAAAATATTACACTTGTTTATATACTTGGTACAGTTTTAATATACAGTAATCTCTAAGATACGATAACTTTTTCGTCCTTGTGGCTTAGGGGTGATAGAAAGTCGATGATACGACGACTATCGACAACTGTTATACAAATTATTTATGTAATCGATCCTGGTTTTTAAATAAAAATAAATATACTCGCATCGTAAATCTTTAAATTTATTTATTAGTTATCAAAACAGAATTAACAATCACGATTATAATAAGAACTTGTTAACGCTTTCCGCATAGGCAGCATTTGATAGCTTCCCGTTTAGCGCCTCCTTGGGCAGCCACTCAAACGTGGGCTGTTGCTTCTCCGCCGCCACCTGTCCCGATCGCAGTGATGCCCGGTAGAAGAAGACCTTGGCTCCGATGCTCTCCGTTCGCTGATTGGCTGGATACTTGTACTTGTGGAAGCCCACAGGGGCATTGCCGTAGAAGAGCACCTGTAGCTCCTGGCCGCACTGCTCCCGGAGCACGCGTTCCGCCGTCTGGCGCATGGTTTCACCCTCCTGACGCTTGCCCTGGGGCAGAAGCAAGTGCTGCTGCTGGCCCAGCTTCTGCTGGACGAGCAGGTAAAGCGTCTGCTCCAGACAGCGGTCCGTGGAACTGGTCTTGTTCGCCTGGTCATCGGGCGTGGTGCGTGAGCCCAGCTGGAACTTCTTTAGCTCCTCGACGTAGGCGTCCTTAAGATCTTGGGCCGTTTGCTTCGCCCCGCTGTCCTCGAGGTCCACCTGCACCTTGCCCTTCTTTATCAGATCCGCCTGAACGATCTCCCGCTCGTGCTTCAGCTCGTGGTCGGATTTCAGGCTGTTCTCGTACTCCACGCGCCACAGCATGTCCTGGAACTGCTTCTCCAGAGGATTCAGGCTCTTCGAGACCACTGGCAGTCGCTCCACGAGCACGCCGGCGTAAAGGTCCCATTTCTCGGGAGCGGCAGCAGTGGACTGTGTCCGCCGCAGTTGTTGGACCCCAACTTGCACAAAGCGACGCAGCATTCTTCGGGTTTTAATAGAAAATTTTAGTAAAATAAAAATCTGCGAATGGCACCGATTACATGAGCACCGAGCCGGAACAGCTGTTCGCGATAACACACCAGAGCGGCAAAGCTATCGTTATCGAAGCGCAGCGTCTTCAACTTTTCTCAATTTTTATATCCCGGCCGAATTATTTCTCAAAAGGCTGCTACACAATGTCCGGTTTGGAGTCGTACATCAACCACACAGTGTCTATTATCACGGCGGACGGACGAAACTTTATTGGGACACTTAAAGGCTTCGATCAGACCATAAACATCATCATCGACGAGTGCCATGAGCGCGTCTTCTCCACGACGTCCGGAATCGAACAGATCGTCCTGGGGCTGCACATCATCCGCGGCGACAATATCGCGGTGATCGGACTGATAGACGAGACCATCGACTCCCGCCTGGATCTGGCCAACATCCGGGGCGAGCCCCTGGGACCCGTAGTGCACTAGGATAACGAATAAAACCAGAGACTCTCAGACTTAACCAGCATTTATTTATGTATCTTTAGACTTATCTTAATTGTTGACTTTATTCTGCATCCACATTAAAGTTGACCTGGCGACAGTCCAAGGTGTTCAAATCGACCACGGCCACGCTCTGCGTCCGGCTGAAGCTGGGCACGCACACCAGGCGCGTGCGTTTGCCCTGGGCGCCCTCGTGCAGCGCCGTCTCGAAGGACTCGCAGTTGCCGGCAAAGTACACATGCGGACACTCGCGCAGGATGAACGGATCGCTGTCGATGTACGGGTAGCAGGCGAGCGTATCCGGAGCAGTGGGCGCCACATGACCCCAGGTGAGGGTGCAGCGCAGAGCCTCCAGTGCCGAGTCCAACGAAGTGCTCCGCAGCAGATCGGATACATTCTGGCCCGAGGTTCCAACCACCATCGCCTCATCCAAGCGGCAGTGGTAAGGATTGGTCACCGCCTGAAAGGAGGACAGTTGGCCGGCCAGCGGGAACATGCACTTGTGGAACGGCTGCTGTGGCAGCATAAAGTTGGCCGGATCGTAGGCTCCCGGCATAATGTCCACGGGCAGGCTGCGTGCCCACGAGGCAAACCACTGGTCCAGCTGGGTGACGGCCTGGACAGTGTCATTAGCATTGGCCTGGGTGCGGGCCACTTGCAGTGTGGGCACATAGGCCATGGCACTGGCACGCACTGAGTTACCCGCCACAATGAGTCGCACCATAGAGCTGGCTTCCTTCCCGTTGCCCAGACTTCCGGCCAGCCAGTACTGGAAGAGGTTCAGGGCATCCGCAAAGGTATGGGCCTGCAGCTGATCCAATCCGGAAACCAACACAAGCAGTCGGCTCTGTTTGGCTGTGGTCAGCGGCTTCTGCGGTCCACCTTCGTAGAAGAGAATGTCCTCGACGTTAAAGAAGCCTTCGCTGTCGGTTCCCCCGAGAACGGCGCACACAACGCCGGTGGCCATTAGCTGGCCCTTGAACTCTCCCTGGAGACGCACCCGCTGCAATTCGTCTTCCAGCACCACCTTGTCCTCCGGCTCCGAGTAGTTCTGACGCGGCGGCTGCGGCGCAAGCTGGTTCTCCTCAGATATGTCCCGCAGGATGCTGGGCTTGTGAGCCTGGTGTTTGTAGATGGTTCCAATGAGGATGCAGTGAACGTCCTGCTCTCCTCGCAGCTCGCACAGCTTCTTGATGGGCTCCTGGTTGCCCCACTTTTTCTGGGCCAACGGCGTGAGGAGGCGCGTCATCTCGGCCAGGCGGTGGGCGTACAAGTGACAGAACTGTTTCTGGTAGTCGTGACCCTTCATCTGGTAGTGGCTGCTGAGGTTCTCGTACTTGCTCTCCAAGCGGTGGGCCATGATTCCAGTGATATATGTATGTATATTTTTGGGAACTCGGGGAATCTCTCAAGAAGCGTTCGCTTTTTAAGGCGCCAAGCAAAAACAGTAAGACTTGCTCAGACACTGATTTAGTCGATAATTTTACAATGCAATCGTTTTTAATAATTTTAAATTGTTCGGGAAAAATTCACGATAATTAATATTGGAATATAATAATAATATAACAAAAATGCATCAAAGGTACTTGTCAGACTAATTAATAATAAAAACAAGTTGCCAAAGAAGCAGCTCAACTATTTAGGCTTCACTGTCGATATTGATGACCGATAAATCCACACCCCAAACAGCTGCTATATATGTACATATCGAGCAGAGGAACATATCGACAGAGAACAGCGAAAAAGTGTTTTGTGATTGTGGAAAAAATTGAATTCAATGTACGCTGGCGATGCATTTAGTGTGTAAACGCACCAAGGAGATGTGGGACTCTGTCACAAGCACCACCGGATCAGCCTGTCGCCTGCCAGTCGTCATCCTGTGCTGATTCGGGCGAGTGTTTTCAGGGCTCTTATTGATTTTTACGGTTTCTCCGACTGATACGCATTTCGCTGCATACCCCAATCTCCCATTGAAACTGCGTCGCAGCAGGGACGACTAATATGCCGTCTGGGTGCTAGGCGGACGAGGAACAAAACAGCAGCCAGCGGAGCCATGGGCGGCTCCGTTAGCCAGGTATTTCGCTCGGGATCGGCGCTTCTCTCGCATCGCGATGGCAAACTGTCGAAGGCCACCGAGGAGACCATCCAGACGCTGTTCGACATTCTGCGCGCCAACCCAAAGGTGTCACTGCAGACGCTCGAGAGCCTGCTCATCCAGATACCCAAGAACGAGAACATCCTGGCCATGCATGACGACTACGGCTACAATATACTGCAGCGCAGCGTTGGTCTCAATCACATAGATCTCACCAAGTGGCTCTTACACCGTCACCGGCCCGATGTGAATCGCTCGCCCTGCTCCCTGCCGCTGCACATCGCCACATTGCGCGGCTACGAGGAGTGCGTGGAACTGCTCCTCCGTCACGGGGCCCGCATCGATGTGGACACGCGGATGTGCTTTCCTGGGGCCCACACCCGCAACTGCGAGGAGAGCGGCAAGTGGCACAACAATGTGGACGATGTCAGCGAGCGGCTGAACACGAAACTGCAGAATGCCCTCTACTATGCCATCGATGGCGATCAGTATAATGTGTTAAGCCTGCTCACCCAGAAGATGGAGGAGCCGTGGATTCCCTTCAGGGTGAAGAAGCCCCTGCTGCACCTGGCCTGTGAGCGCGGTGCCTGGAACTGTGTTCAGCAGCTGGTTGTCACGAGATCGGAGGAGATCAATCTCATCATGGACGAGTATTATCCCATACACCATGCCGTCCTGCATGATGGCCGCTTCCTGGAGCTGCTCATTCATCAGGGCGCTGTCACCACTGTGAGGACCTGCACTCAACAGATGACCCTGCTGCATGTGGGTAAGTTTCGAGGCGAAAAAAAAACAACTAGAACTATTTTAAATTGTAATTTATTTTGTTCAGTTATCTTTGCCGCTCGCAAATCGGCCGAGGACACTTTGGCCACCCTTCGCATTTTGCTGGAGCGCGGCTGCAAGGAGCTTATCAATGCACCGGACTCGCTGGGCAATACCCCGCTGCATGCCTTGATTGTACGTTATGCTCTGGAAGAGGCCCGCTATGGCTACGACAAGTGGAGCAAGTGGGATGTGCTGCATCTGGTGCGTTTCCTGCTGCAGAACGGAGCCAAGCAGTCCATCAATCAGGCGGGTAACAGTGCCATGGCCTGCGTGTTTCGACATCTGCGTGACTGGGAGGTGTGCTACGAGCTGCTGAACATGCTCATCAAGGAGGATGGTAAGCGGAAGGGATTTAAAATAAACTCAATTAAACATGCAACTGATTTCAGGCGATCCCAATATCGTGGGCCGGGATGGATCCGTGCCCATTATGGTGCTGCTAGTGCCGCTCATCAACAAGGATCACCTGCATCACTTTACGCACTCCATGAAGGTTTGCTACCTGAACTGCATACGCATGCTGCTTCAACATGGAGCCAATCCCAATTGCTCCTATCGCGCCAACCTCAAGCCGCTTCACGTTCTCGTGTTTACGGTGAGCGAGAATTTTACGTTGAATTGCGATGCCCAGAAGCGCACCAACTTCGACTTCATCAAGAACATACTGCTGCTGCTGCTGCAGCACGGCCTGGACTGCAACAAGACATATCAGCACATTCTGCAGGCGGTGATGGATATGGTGCATAATGTGCGCACCTGCCACGACATGGAGTGCGTCTACGAACTGACGCTGACGCTCATCCAGTACGGGGCCGATCCCAACATCGTTTTAATCGGCAAATCAACGCCGGGCATTGCCATCTTCTCCAGCGAGCTGGCCACATTCCGCAGCTCGTTTCGCACCAACTCGTGCTACCTGCTCTTCTACTACATCATCCTGATAACCAAGAAGGAGTTCATTCTGGCGGATCCTCTGGCGATATACACCCGTGTCATTCATTTGTTCTACCTGACCATGGATCACGAGCCGCTTTTCAATTGCCTGAAGTCACTGCACAATTTCTATGTGGCCCAGGTGCCCAGCAAGAAGACAGAGCAGCTGATAGCCCTGATCTCGTCCCTCTACCGGAGGCCGCGCAGCCTGAAGGAGCTCTCCCGCTGGACCATCTACGAGGCGATGAACCGCAAGCTGGCGCAGAACATCAATCGATTGAACCTGCCCGGACAACTCAAGGAATATGTGCTGCAGTTCGAGAGGTAGCGGAGGAGTGGAGGAGAAGGACCAATGAATCCGCGAACTAGAGTCAATCAATCACTTACCAACTGTTGCCCCCCAAGGCTATGTACTGTTTAATATGCATATTCACCTTATTCGGGCCAGCTCCGGGCAACAGTAACGAGGAATTTACTATTGTTATTCAGCTTCAATCAACACACACAGTTTTTTGAGATTTGCTTACACACTTAAACCCCGGATTCTTGCTGATTTTAAAACAGAGTTGGTAAGAGTTCATACATTTTCATTATTCTAATTCAGAAAATTTAAGGGGGAATATACATGTATATTTTAAAAATGAAGTTTTTTTTTTTTTGTGAATATTTTTTTTAGAGAAATAGTCAAGAAATTATCCTGAGACTTTGAAAATATTTGAAAGTGTAAAGGGATATGATTTTGGGGATTTCCAGTTTTTCGTGTCCATAAGGGAGCTCTAAATACGTGCCGTATATCCCAAAACTAAAATTATTTGTATTTCTAATAATTTTATACTTTATTTGATCCCTAATAACAACAGGAAATTAAGACAAACAAAATTTAGTTTCGAAAAAAATTTAAATGTTCAGAAAATTTTGTTTTACTTCCAAGTCCTTTAAAAAAAATTCATTTTTATTATGACAAAAATTTAAATTCGGTTTTGAAAAAAAATTAAATTTTCAGAAAATTAGATTTCAATTTCCACCACCTTAAAAAACAATATAACTTATTTTATTATGACAAACAATTAAAGTTCCGTTTTAAGAAAAATTTTAATTTTAATTAGAAAATTTGGTTTTACCACTCCTACCTCCTTAAAAAATGATAAAACTAATTTTGGTATGACAAACAATTTAACCTCAGTTTCGAAAAATATATTTTGGTTCAAATAAAAGATAATTTCATGTGGATGATAATAATTTTTGAAACACTCCGATATGTTGCATAGTTTTTTGTGTCCGTAAGTTGAGAAAAGGCCATTTAAAGTTTTTAATGCGCCCAGGTTAACACTTATAAAACGTACACAGTATATTCTATAATTACAAAAATATTTTTACATACACAAATTTGGCCAACAAATTTAAGTTAACATGTATATCCCCCCTTAAAAGAACTCTCTCTTTCTCTCTCGAGGTTTTTGCGCCTTTGTTCAAGGAGAGACTAAACTTTTTGAAAGTCAAGCTTGGGATTCGAGTGATTCAAGAACCAACCTTGCAAGCTCTGATTTAAATACCATTTTCTTTGAATCCGCCAAGATTGTTGCTGATTTCAAACCGAAGAAACGACGATAAAACCTATGGAAATATTGTCCAAAATCAAACACACGCGCAATTTCTTTGATACGAATCTATATACTGTATTGTGAACGCTCATCTATGGTTTTTGTAATTATATCTATACGTACAACTTTTATGAACTGTCTGTAATGCGCTTTACGCTCCACGCTATAGACCGCCTTCAGCACCAACACCCCCCAACCCCTCTCATATGCTGCATAAGTTATAGGAAATAAACTTAAGGCTGTTTTTTTGACAAACATTTCG
>JAEIIJ010017795.1:0-14946 GCA_018904815.1 Drosophila ogumai | reverse complement strand
GTATGATTTCCGCTTAGGGTGCGGGAGGTCCCGGGTTCAAATCCCGGACGAGCCCAAGTATAGTTAATTTTTTTAATTATTATAATGATAATTTAAAAATGTTTATAAAATTAATAGGATTTATTTTTAAATGAAAATTAGTTGGTTTATCTTTTTAAAATTTTTTTAAGTAAATGTATATATGTTTTCTGGTTATTTTTAAACATTTATAATTAGATTGTTTCCAACGAAATTGACCAATCTATGAATTTCTAGTTTTGTATTTAGACACTTATTTTAAAAGTCTTTATTTATTAGACACATTATTCAAGTGGGTGGGCATACATTTTCTATGTTTTTTCGAAATGTCACATACCTTTCGTTAAACAGTGGATAATTATAATGAATTCTTTTTGTTAAATTGTACAAATTTATACACCTATGTAAGTAGACCTTTCTTATCTTTTTCCGTAACTTGTTACTGTCTTCCAAAGACTTTTATCATAGTTGTCTAATAGTTTCTTTAATTTAAATAAATTCAGAATAATAATGCAATATTAATTAATGTATTTCTTTTATAAATTTGTCTGTTTTTTTAACTCGCCGGGTTGCATTTCTGTTTGCAGATGTTCTTGCTTAATTGCTTTATTAGTACGTTTGTTTATGCATTTAATTAATTTAATTGCAATACAAACTTTGTATTTGTTTATAATATCCTGAACAGAGGTAATACATGTTTAATATAAACACAAAATACGGTTTTAGTTAAACATCGTGTGGAGCACTGATAAGAGAAATTACTTTTCTTATGTGCAGCTATATTTGTAAGCCAATTTACAACTGGCTCGTTGGTCTAGGGGTATGATTTCCGCTTAGGGTGCGGGAGGTCCCGGGTTCAAATCCCGGACGAGCCCAAGAAGAGTAAATTTTTTGTTTTAGTTATTCATAAAAATATTAAACCCCTTAAAATACAAAAAATGGTATTTCAGAAATAAAAAATCTCAGTTCTATGTTACTTATTGTGTTTTAAAGTGTAATCATCACATCCAATTAGCTAAAATTTCCTTTAAAATATTTGTTTTCATATATTTTGATTTAAAGGCAGAACCAGACAGAATCAGACAATAAAGGTTTGATATTCGATCGTTTAAATAATAACAATTACCCGAGGCCAGGCCAAATTGGGTAATGGTAAGGCGAGTCGACTCGATTACCATGCCACTCCGGCAATGTCAAGTACGGCCAGGTGAGGAGGGGACAGGAACGAAGACAAGGGGACAGACAGACTGTCAGACGAGAGACACCACAGACAGGAGCATTCAACTGCACGTGTCTGTGACTCTTTGGGGCTACTCCCAATTGAAAGCCGACGCTCCATAGTGTAAAGGTGTAAGAAACACAACAAAAAATAAATTAAAAAATAATTCCTAGTAATTCCTAGTAATATTTTATATTCGAACTACAATTGAAAATTAATTAATTAATTTATTTATGTCCAAAAGTAAAAAAAGCAAAAATAAGCAGCAGCATACAAATGTTTCTAACCCGGCCATGTTGGTAACATGATCTCCTCTAAACCTTTACTGTAACTAATTTTTTGTTCAAGTGTAACAGACTTCAAGAGCAGTCTATGCCCCGGTGAATGAATTTTATGCATTGGAAATTAACACAACAAACTTTTCGGCTTGGCCGGCCAAGCAGACACCGGCAGAGTCGGCCCAGAGCTTATGGCTGTCATTACCCGAAATCCATTTGCAGCCCCCCGGGGCTCAGAGGGAGTTCCGGGGGCAGGGAAGGGGCAGATCTCTTTCGCATTGTAATAATACGGCACTCAGACCAGCCCCGACCACATACTTTTCGACCCATCCTCCTCGCATGTATCCGATTGCAGTCCATAACAGCTGGAAGCACGTAAATCTCATTGTTTCGATGCGTTTTGCATGCGTTTGAAGTGTCTGGTTGTCGATTCCGATTTCGATTTCAATGCCGGCGTCTGTCCGGATCCACGCCAACCCCATCCCCATTCCCAGCCGGTACTGGCCATGCTTGCCCCTTTCCCCAAGGAGGCTGCAGTTGATAGTCTGGCTGTGCATGAGGAGTTACTATACCTTCGGTAATGGTAAGTTTTATACCCTTTGGGACGAGATAAGTCAAGCTTCCTTTATATTATGTAATATATAAGTAATATTCTACTTTACAAAATATTTAATATAATTTTAATGGTCTTAATTTAGTACTTCCATAGTAGTACTTGATTTAAATCAGTATTCTTTCCAATTATAATTAAATGGGTATTCCCTTGGTCGGTCCCCTGTTTCCCTGTACCTTCCTTATTTGATTTTTTTAACTGACAAATACATCACAGGAGCTGGCGGGGGGTTAAGGCCTGTGGTTTCAGCACCCGGCGACAAAGAGAGAAACAACTCGCCATTCTCCTCAGTCCTCAGACCTCAGCCACAGCCTGCGGCTCTGCAATTGACTTCGACTCGTGGCGCATCAATGAGTGTGTTGTGTGAGTGTATATTAGGTGTTTGCACTTTGAGAAAGGGAAATCCAATAAGAAATCAAAATTAATGCAAAGTTTTCAGTTAACAATAAAATAATTTATATTTTTTAGAAAATTATTTGTACAATGTACAATTGTATTTTATCAAATTTTTTCCCTCACAAATAAGAAAAATAACCTAAAGGTAGCGAAGATTATAGAAATAAATTTAGAAAAATATAGATTATATTGAAATAACGGTTGGTTTTTAAAAGAAAAGATTACTCAAGACAGACAGTCACGGATTTTTCAAATTTAAATTATTTAAAGTATAAACAATGAGCTAAGAATTCATTCAGATAATCTTTATAAATTACAAAAATATTTTCCTTATGTTATTGATTATTTTTCTCAGTGTTTCCAATATTTTGGTGTGCGTGTGTGAGGTGAGTTTGTTGTTGCTGGGCTGCGGTTTTGGGTGATTTTTATGATGAGGCCCCCGGGCAACGGAACGCTTGGCTCCGGTTTTGATTGCCCTGCCGGAAACGGTGCTCAGGTTACGATTTAGCAGCGATTTAGCCGAGCATGAAATGGCAACTGCAGCACTTAACCACATAGCAACCGGCGGTAGTGACACCAAAGCCATCACCACCACCAACACCAACACCAGAGCAAACACCAGATGCCGCCGAGCTTTTATCACCGTTGCGGGTGCGGGTGCGAGTGTGTGTTTGTGATTGTTGCTTTTGCATTTAAATATAATATTTGTGCTGGCAATGTTAACATTTTCTCTTTCGACTTATCTAATTGCGGTTCTAAAAATAGAATACTAGAGCAACCTGAGCAATTGTCGCTCGAGCGGCACAAGTCAGGATGGCCGAGCGGTCTAAGGCGCCAGACTCAAGAGCTAATCTCTTGCCCTTGCACAAGGGTTCGATTCGAGCGTTCTGGTCCTCTCTGAGGGCGTGGGTTCGAATCCCACTTCTGACAATATTTTTTTTTTAACTATTTAAACTTATTTAATTATATTTGTTTGGATTTTTTATACTTTACTATAAAATTGGACCACCATTTCAATTAAATTCAAATACATTTCTTTTAAACAAAGTATAAACAGTTTATTTTAAATATAAACATACGTCTTATCCCTCTTTCCAATTAGAATTTATCTAGTTTATCACCCACCCTCAATTCTAAAGAATATTCAGATTTATCACTGCTTTACCGAGATTCTTCTCGACTGATTTGCATCAGCTGTCGTGGAATACATCTCTGTTCAACCTTAAATCTGATTCCGCACCTCATAAAACCCCCATGTCACATTATTTCCCCACGCAGCATGTCTGCTGCTAATTAGGTTTTCGCTTTTATATTTTTCTTTATGGTTTTTCCAACACGTGTTCGGGTTCGGATCTCCTCCCCCCTTGTTTTTCCTGCCCTTAATTCCCCGATCCCGCTGGCTGCTGCTGCTGCTGCACTTGAATGCACTTGTCAAAGTCCCGAGCTGTCGCCTACGTGGGTCCGATGCATTCTCCGGGCCACAGACAACAACGAACAACGGGGGAGTCCGTCGCCGCTGCCGTAAGCCACGCGTGCCACAATAGGCAGGCCCCACTGTCCCCCCTCGAGGCTGCCCCGTCTGATGCTACCTACAGTCGCTTTGATGGCCAACTGGAAACTCGATTTAAATCCAGTGCATATGCAAAGTGTCACGTAATTTCAATTACACAGCTTCAAAGACAGACACAGCTACACGATGAAAAAAGGGAAGGAAATTACAGAAATTATTTTGTTTAAAATGAATTTTTAGGAATTAAAATATAAATATAAATAAATTAAATACTTAAATTACAAGTAAGCCTAAAGCTTGATCAACTACTCAAGATTTAGTTTTCTCTGTAAATTAATTCCAATTTTATTCCAGTGCACTCGATTCAGGGAATTGGAGAAAAAAAATAGCAATTCTCTAGCTCTGAGATAACAAGTTTTATAAACTAAACCAAGCGACAACGGTGCGTGCCACGCCCCTTTCCACCTCAGCGCCTCAGCGCCTGCTGCAAGTCCGGGAAAGTGGGCGCCTGAACGCGTGTTGCATGTCAATCACGGAGTGCACTTGTCAGGGGCAAGCAGGGAAGGTGAGGGAAGAAGGAGGAATGCGGAGAAAGAGGGAGAAATTGAGAATCAGAGGACCGGGAAGGAGAAGGAGAAGCCGGGGGAAGTGACAAAGCCAAAGTCTGACAATGGCCGTGCGGCTTAGTGACCCATAATGCGTTTGCCAAGAGACCAATTGAGTTAGCCCACTTCCTCTGGCTTGGCGCGTTCCCGCTGCGCTCTTCCCTCTTCTGGCCTTCTTCTGGCCATTCTTCTGGCCTCTCTTCTCACCACTCTTCTCCCCCATTTAGCCCTGTAATCTACATCTCGACTGTCGCCTACGCGTTCTATCGTTCTTGAGCCCGAGTTTTTTTCCTGTTGCAGCGATTGGCCTTGGCTTTTCCTCTACACTTTCCGAAAGGTATTTTTAGTTTTCAAAGACTTTCTAAGTTTCTTAATTTCCCAAAATAAAAATAATTTAAAATAATTAATGATAGATTTATAAATATTATTTATTAATAAAACCTTGTTAAAGTATAATAATTTCCTCTCTACTAGAGTTTTCTATATTTAACTAGAATTCAAGAAGAGTATTCAAATCTCCCTCATAAAACTGTTTTATTTTGTTAACTTTTTTGTGTACCACCTGCAGTTACCTCTAATTTTTTTCTACCTTCCACTCTTTTTTTCCTGGCGTAAATAATTCGTTGGCGTTACAAATCCGTTTTAAATGCGCCTCTTGTTGCCGTCGTTGTAGGAAAATTGATTTTGTCTCGTTGACCGTGTTTTTGTTGCTGCTAAGTCGCTTGACATATGAACTTCCATTGACGGCCACCACAGTACAGTGCCGGCCATAACCGACATGACCAGCGGCAGCAAAAACAGTCGACCGCAAGCCTTTTGTTCCGCTTCCCTCGTTCGCTCCGGACATCGTCACACGTGTCCGGACTCTGGGCTCATCCAGAGACAGCACAGGGTCAAAACACCTGCCTCGACCACCTCAATGCAAAGGTGATGGATCGGAAGGGAAAGCAGGAGGAGGGGCAATAGGGAGGGGAGGGTGTTCCTTTTGCATTTCAGGGTATTTAGCGGTTTTCACTGCATCATTAATTTTGATGCGCTGATGTTGCAGGAGTTGTTTGCTGTGTGCTGATGTTGTCAGTGACGGGAAAAACTAAAAGATAAAATATATCTGTATCTGAAATAGTTTTAGAAATATTTAAGATGTGTTTTAAAAATTATAAAAATTATATTTAATAAGAGACACTTATTTTATTGGTTCTTTTTTCGTTTACTTAATATTTATTTAACTTTCATTAATTCAGCTTCATATCTTCCCATCACTATGTGTTGCTGATTTTGTTGCTTGGACTAAAACTCCACTCAACTGAATTGTAGCTGCTGCGGTTTGGGTTGTTGAACTTCTGGCAAGGTTACCAGAGGGAAGTGTGATGCTGGCAGTTGGCGAGGGTCACGTCAAGCTTTGCTGCTTATAAGGGATTCTACAGCAATGAGAGAGGATTAAGAGTTAGGGAAATAGCATACATATCTAGAAGATCCCTTTAAATAAACATTCCGTAAATAGAAATAAAAAGTAATTTGTTTGGCTCAAAACTAAATTCAAACACAATGGAAACTTTGTTTAATAATAAGAGAAAGATTCTTTAAATAATTATCTATAATATGCTTACAACTACAAATTACCTATGATATGTAAAATATCTTCAATAAATAATGATTTTAAAATCCTTAAATAATCCCTAATATCCCAGAATCTAGTCCCTATTTTAAGACCCAATTAAAGTCAACCCCTGGGGTATTTCCCAACCAAAGGATGCGCCTAATCCCTGAGCATGAGCTCTCCTACCCATCCCACTGACCACCAAATCGCTGACAATTCCATCAATTTGCCAGACACGAATCAGCCATACCATTCATCCATTGGAATGAATCAAAGCCAGCCCGCAATCTCGCCTTCGATTCCAATTTTTGCCTTATCACCCGGCACAAAAGGCGGTTCTCTAATTAGCTGCTGACTGGATGGCTCCCAGACGTCCCCCGATTGGTCATTCCCGGCACCCCGAATCCCCGCCTGGCTTTTCGAGGAGGCGGCAATGGGAAAGGCATGCAATTGGCATGACATTGCCGTGTTGAAGCTGGGACAAAGCCCCCAAAACCGAACTGAAAGCCAAGGAGCAGTGCAGCGGCATGGGAAGGAGCAAGCGGGAGAGACTGGACTATGTGGAATGGTTCACCCGGGAAATAAAGGATAGAGGAGAGTGGGGTCTGAGTCGGCGGTGGTGTGGCATGTGGATGCGATGTTGATGCCGGCACGTAATGAGCGCATTACGCACCTTGGATGAGGGGACGCGACAGGAACTGGATGATAACAAGGCTGCCCCTGCCACTTCACCTGGCGACGTGCTCAACTCGTATTTTTCACACGTGGAAAAATAAAAAAAAAATACACATATACATGTGAAACTAAAAGCTTAAAGCCCGTCTGAGTCACGTAGCAAAACGATTTGATTTAAATATAAATAATATACAAACAATGATATTCTAGTACAAATGTGAATATAATGCCTAGTCTCTGGTTAGTTTTTATTTGTAATAAATAATATATTTTCCACGGTGCAGGACTCTGCTGTCCGACTGGCTCGTTATCCTTGTCACATTATCGCCTTAGCCGAATACCTGGCGCATCTTGAGTGTGTGCCACATTGTTGCAATCAAGTCCAAGTCCCTGTCTATTACCATCTCTTTTTCGTCCAATTGCAGTGTCTGTGTCTGCCCGGCTGCTTGTTGTTGTGCACGCTCCGCTTTTCCGCTTTTTTTTCCCAGCTTCTCCGCCTGCGGTGAGGCTAAGGACAATGATCCTGGCGGAGGCCAGGAGGGGGAACTGCAGCGGCCGCCCTCGTTCCACTTACGCGTGTGTGTGCTCAAGTAGCGAAAGGCCTCCGGCAAGAAAATCAAGCGGTGTTGTTCACATTTCTGTGGCAGTATCCTTGGATTATAGTTGCTTTGATTATATTAAAAAATAATTGTAAAATATATTTAAATTGTAAAAATTATTTCAAGTAGTAAAACTAAGTTTCTGTATTTGATTTAAGAGCCCGAAAGGGTATCCAAAGTTACACTTGATTTCTGGCTTCTTTGAGTTCCCCAGAGGATAGTCAAGAAACCTTTACTACTTGTCTGCTAGTTTGGCGCTATGCCAGCCTCCCAAGGAAGGGGTATTATTTTTTTAAGCATTTTTTTTTTTTCTCCTAGAGTCGAAGGAGGAGGCCAATGGCGTTGCACCAGTTTTAAGGCCACGACAACGCACAGCTGAGCTGCATTTTGCAACATGTTTCGGTGCGCCGAATGCAATGCCATGCCCCAAGCCGCAGCACCCGCGGTCCCCGCTGCATTCGCCTCCGCAGAGTCCTGCCCCCTCTTGCAGCTTGCATTCCCCGCCCCTGGGCGATCTGGTTTCGGTTTGCGGTCTCTCGAAATCTCGAAATCCGTCGCTAGACGCTTGACTCTTGCAGGTGTGCTTCACACGACTTGTCAGTGTCAGCGTGAATTCTTTCGCATGCACCGCGCTCTATTTCTTTCAGTCTTTTTTTTCGTGGCTTAGACAAAGAGTAGCTAACAATTTTTTCTCTGTTTCTGTTTCTGTGTTTGTGCCATATTTTTGGGTTAAATATTGAAAGAGCTGCAAGGAATTTGCGTGGCCCAGATGGAAGGCAACTGGGAGATTGCAATGCATGGAGGATTACAGAAGCTAACTTGGCGGAGGAAAAGTGGATTAAAGTTGTGAGAAAATAAGCTAATCTTTCAGGTAATAATACATGTAAAATACGGGAATACTTAGCAGTTTTAAATTAATCAATAAAAATACTTTAAAAATAAAGACTTTCCAGAAAGTCCACAAATATTTTCTCCCTTTGTTCTGCTAAATTGTAGCACCTGTTTTTAACCTAGTGGCTAGTGCGTTCCTCTAGAGCCTCGACCTCTCAATCCCTCGCCCGTCAAAGGTCAGCGACCCTCCCCCGTCGAAACAAGTGTCGCTGCACATGGGATCGCCTCATTTGGCCCTTCCCTGCCTCAGCTCGATCTGCATGTGGCTGCAAAGTCAGTCGACCAATTAACTAAACTCCGCCTAATTAAAGAGTTAATCGAGCTTGAAACTGCAGCCGAGAGAGCGCTGCACTCGGCAAATTGCAGCCAGGCAGCTGCCTTAATTAGCTGGACTCTCACAGTAAAAAGGCGAAAGTTCCTGGCTCATAAATTTATGTAATTTGACGAAAAAACAAAACACAATGCGAAATTTCTAATGTGAAATAAAAATCGCAAAATCAAAGGCAAGAGGAGGCCGGAGTCTATTAATTTGAAATGGCCCGAGATAAATTACTAAATGACTGTCGCTTACGTGTGATCCATCCATCAATGCCATCATTAAGGCAGAGCATTTGACAGGATGGGGAGACGGAGTCAAAGTCTGAGTCTATGGCTCTGCCTATATCTCTTTTTTCCGAAAGGGAACTGCAAAGTTCCCAATCTCAAACTTAGCCCCCGAACAACAACTCACTTCTGGTTTGGTTTAGAAGACCGAAGACTGGAGACCGGAGACCCCACAGTCTGTCTTTTAGCAACCGGACTGTCGGCGTCTCTCTCTTGGAATTGGCGGCGACGTCTTCGTCTATGTCATTGGAACCCAGGTACCTTGTGTGTTTCCCTGGGTCTGGACCTCTTGGGGTTCGCTTTTTGCTTTGGAACTGATACCCTAGCAGAAAGGCTTTAGGAAGCTTAAACGGTTCTATTTAAATAGGAATTAAAAGCAATAGGAATTAATTTAACAGCTTACTATAAATTATAAATAATGAAAAGGTATTTAAAAATATCTAAATGTAACCTAATTTATTGTTTACATTTTCTAATTTACTATAAGATTGTAATCTTGACCGCTATCCTAAAGTACTTAATGGGTCGACCCTGTACTTTTAGCTAAAAGTCGCCTAGGGTGCTGTCAATAGGCTTCCCTCACAAAGGCGAACCGCCGGCACTCAGGCGTGGCCAGGTATTTGTTGTTGATTATGTTGATAAGTGGCCGCCACATATTTTCCAACTGCACTTGTAATAATTTGTTTGCCATTCCACCGCTCTGCCTCGGTGTAATCAATGCCGCTGTAAATCCGGGGGACAGACACGAGAAGGGCCATTCCTCTGGACGAAAAATGTGCCTCTGTGGGAGCTGTTTTTTCTGGCCTCCCCGACTTCCTGGAATCGTCCCTCTACTTCTGGCGTGCGGGTTTATCTTTTTGATTTCGTTTCGTTACTTTTGGTATTTTAATGAGTTTCAGTATAATAAAAATATGTATAAAAAAAGGTCTGCTCACATCAAAAGTTTATGAAACGGTTGCTATTAGCAGCATTCCCATCCGAGCTTTGATGTGAGTCGAACTGGGCTGAACGCACGTGTGCCCCGAGATTGCCAATATCCGTCGATATTCCTTGCTCTTGATTTTGGCCAAAGACAATGGCCAAATATGCAGATATGTTAATGAAGCATGGCCCCAAGGAAACTATGCAGTAAGTTTAGGTAATGTACAAGGCCCAAGAGCAGTTGACTGAGACGAAAATTAAATTATGGGGAAAAGCGAGAGCAAGTTGTGCAAATTTCCAATAAAAGGAGCATCCTTTCAAGTTATCTTGGAGAGGTTTTAAAAAGTAGAAAGGATATTCAGTGCCTGGAAAATATTAATTCTCATGGGAATAGAAACAAACAATACTTGACTTCTTATCTAATATTTATGTTGTTTGAGTGGCTCAGCCTTAAGGTATATTTTATGGGATAATGGAACAGGGTATGGTATTTATAATAAATTCTGTCTGAATTAAAAAATACAAATAGCATAAGGCCCAAACAAGAACTCATTTTCTAGAGACTTACTTTCTTTTTCTTATTTATTTTTAATAATTATTTCTATATAGCTTCCAACTCCAAATTAGTTTGATAATTACAAGATTTTACTCAAGTTATTTACCTTTAAACACAATATCTTCCATTTCTCCTCAAAGCCTTTCCACTTTCTGTCAGTTGGAATTCCTTTGAGGCCATGTTGCCGCTTTAAAGGAAACTTTGAAATTTGCAATTTCCATTGAACCGCATTAAAAATTCGCCATCCCATCGAGAGACTGACCCACCCAGAAAAGTGGCATGAATCCCGCACTGCAGTCCAACTTTCGCCGGGCCTAGATTCGAGCGACATTCAACATTCATCTGGGGAACATTCACCCAGGGAAAGGGCGGCTTTGATTGCAATTATTTTTGTGCGCTCCCCGGCTCTTTCACTTTCCAAAGACAAAAAGCCGAAAAGCATTAAAAAGAAAAAAGAACTTGGCATAATTTAGTCGCTTTGCCATTTAAATGGAGCACAAGTGTAACTAATCTCCCGGCGACATCCACTCGGTCTCTTTTTTTTCGGTGCCTTTCACAAACAAAAAGCCAAAAGAAACCTGAATGGAGTACGTGGCCAAAAAGACTCCAGTCAGCTGAGGTTTTTTGCCTCCTTTTCTAGGTTAGCCACATGGACGGACGGCTGGCTGTGGCGAGGGATAAGGAAGGTGGCCAAGAGTGGGCCGGTGTGGGCAGGTGGGAAAGGCACCTGCGGCCAACAACCAGGCCAACAGAAATATGCCAAAAGCGTTGACATTTCGTGCGGTTCCATTGCAATTAGAAGCTGTTAGAGCCAACCCAGTGAACTTCGATCCGAGATGAAACTGAGAATGCACTGGGGGAAAAGGTATTATAAAGTTGTATAAAGTGGAACACCTCCTTACCTTTTTTTTAAATAAAATTCATTATACGAAATCTTGGAAAATTCTTAGGAAACTTAAGCTGTCTTAAAATTGTTCAGCTTATTTGCACAATCTTCTTCTTTTACTCGGCATAAACTAACAGAGACTGATCTATTTTTTCCTTCGGTGTTAGCCCAGTTTCTTTAAATTGATTTGCCATGTACATAGGTGGGCAAATAAAAGCTGGCCAAAATTGAATTAAATATTAGTTCAGCCACAGACCAAAGGCCGGCCGTCCACACACATGGAAGCTGCTGCTGGCTAACATTTAAATTTCTTATAAACAAATCTTTTCCATTATCTGGCCAGTTTCAGAGGAGGGGCACGTGCGGCGAACACGTGCCTCCTCTGGGTCAGCGGAGGTCGAAGTCGGGCCATCCATAAAGGCTTCGCTGGCTTTTAAAGAGGCCAAGCTCGCCAGAGAGTGCATATCAAACTATTAAAAACTTTGACCCAAATAGAATAAAAACAGAAAATTTACTTAGAGCTGTAAAGTTGAAAAAGTTTAAGATGCCGAAGACTTGTATACACTTTGAGTAAAGATCCTTGGCTAATAAAGGTATTCCTTACTTTAAAATTTACCTAAAATATTATATAAATGATTTAAAATCTTAGGCATTTCACATCTTTAATTGTAATATATAATTAAAAGCAAAACGGGCTGTGAAGGGCTTTCCCAGGCAAACTCTCCAAGTCAAAAGAGAGTTTGACTGGGCATCTCGCTGAGAATTCCAGCGGAGGGCCACTCACCTCGGTCCACCTCTGATGGCTCCCCCAATCTGTTAACAGCTTCCACGAGGCAGTAACTCTGGCTCTTCCCTGCCAAAGTTGAGCGGAAAAAGTTATGATTTAGAAATTAAAGTTTGCATAGTAGAGCATGCATATATATTTTTTTATTTCTAATAGTTTCACATGGGAAACTTTCCACCTTGTTCGAGGGAAGACTAAAGCTGCCTGCCGTAAAAAAAAAGAAGCTGGCTAATGACAAAAGTATAAAGATTGTCGGGTTGTTCCGGCTAATCCATATGGAATGCACTCGACGCCAGCCCAGGAACGCATAAAAGTTGAGTACAAGTTGCAAATCGGCAACTTTTTTGAGGAGCAGGTGGCACTGTCTGCTAACCCTATTCCATTGAAACAATTCCAGGACAATGTTGGCCAAAATTTAAGTCTCTTAACTTGCGTGGAAGGTTAAAGTTAATTGTAACATTAATTTGCAATAAACCGTAGGCCCCATAACGGTGTCTAAATTAAATTAATATTTATTTCCTTTTTTAAACAGTCCCAAATTATTTACTTTGTTTGTTTTGCTATTTACAGACATCAGGGCTTCCCTTTCAGCAAATAAAAAATCCCATTCAATTGCCAGTTTTGGTCAAGCCCCCAAAATAATGGCAACGAAAGCCACTTGACATTAAAACAATTGTGAATGCATTTGGACTCCATTTCAATGCCAAAATTAATATGGTCCCATAAACTACATGAATGGGGCGGGCTGTGCACTATATTTCCGCTTGCACACAATTTTACACTGCAAAAAAATGATTATATACTCTTTGGAGTATATATTCTATTTTAAATTTCTCTCTTTTAAATAGGAAAGTTTTCTTTTGAAATAAAGTGTAGAAAGTCATATAGATATATAATTTCTCGGACCTTTTATTTATTATTATAAACAAATTTGATAACCCTAAACTCTTAATGCTTTCCCTCAGTGCTGGGCGAGAAGGAGGGAGCAGGATCCATCCGGCAACCACAGGAGAATATTCCCCAGGTGAAAGTATGTGAAAGCATGCCATAAATCGTTCGCCTTGTTGTGGGGGAGGTAGTGTGTGTTGGGGGATGGTGTAATATGTAGTATGTGAGGCGGGGGCAGGAGTGAGATAGTGTTACGGCGGGGCGTGGCGGCACTCGTTCTGGCTACAGGCGATTAGAATTGATGTGGGTTACTAAGCAAACATGAAAGGCTATTACGTTAAGCGTTGCGTTACGTTGTGCTCTGTAGTGTTACGTTAAAAACGAAATAGCTTTTCCCGCAAAAATAACCCCCAGCCACACCGAAGATATCACTTCAGTTTCGCACCTTTGTCAGGGCCTAATTAAATATTTTGTCAGGTGATAGGTTTTGGGCAGGAGGTAAGCTCAGCTTTAAATCTGGCTGAGAACGGACTATTGATTTAATAACAATATTTTCCCAAATTTTAATAGCAACAAAAAAAACTCAAAAATTAGATGCGAAAATGATGGCTGTGGCAGAGTGAATGATAAAAATCCAGAACAATCGGAAATCGGAATAATAAAATCGAAATAATTAGGTTTTTGCTTTTTCGTGAAGTTGGATAGCATTACAAAATATTAAATATAAATAAAAAATAAAATAAATAAATATAAATAAAATACCTAATATTAAGAAGATTTAGTCTTCATCAAACTCTTTCATTTCTTTTCGTTTCTTAAGAAATTTGGTATCTTTCTTAATCAGATTTCTTTGCCAAAATATCTCAATAACTCAAACCATATTTCCCTGATATATGCACTTATAATCCCACAGCCAAAAATCCCTTTACCCGGCTTTTACCACAATAAAAAAAAAAATTAATTACACATTATTAATTTGCCAGCTTTGGGACGTTGTGCGATGAACACGAAGGATATGAAAAATGATTTGTTTCCTCCAGTTTCCCGCCAAAGTGGTTCAGATATTATTTAAATGAATTGTATTTAGCCACGAACAACACAAACAACAGAGAAACACTTTTTGTGCGTGCAAACCAGAAAAAAAAAACAAAGTATTTCTGCGTGGGCGCACAAAATTCCGATGGGTTACAGCATCAGAGATTCGGTGGCAACTCCTCTTTTTTTCTGATCTGACCGGAGGCCTATCTCGATTATTGTTTAATACGCTGTCATTAATCAATTTGTTTGCCATTGTTTGGGGCAGTTGGAGAGCGCGCTTGTGTGTCTTTTTGCCGCTGTTGTTGTTGCCTGGCCAAATTAATTATGGCCCCAAACTCGGTTCTGGTCTGATAAGCAGCAGCAGCAGCAACAACAGCGGGAATGAATGAAAACCGGTGCAGAATAGTGACAAATTTTTTTGGCCAGCATAATAAATGACTTTGTTTTTGCGGCCTGTCCATTGAAAATAATTGATTATGCCATACCCAAAACTAGGTGAAAGAGGTGAAAGATGAGGGGCAAAATGTGTATCCTTTTGCCGAACTGAGCTTAACACTTCAAGGTCACTGTTTTTATATTTAATACAGGGGTAATATGTAAGAGATTTTCAAATTCATATTTTAGAGCAAAATACATTAATTTATGTTGCCTTAATGAAGAACCATAAGTTAATCGGAATGTTATACTAAATGGTTTAATCATGCAAGTTAAAAGGTTGAGAAATAAAAGCAATACAAATTAAGATATATTAAGGACTTGAAGCTTCCCCTGGTGATGGAGGAAATCAGCATGCACTCAAGTCGCTACCTTGACAGACTGGCGCGGCATCGAAACTGCCTGGCCAATAGGCTGACAAGAGGGATAAATCC
>JAEIIJ010017794.1:0-25076 GCA_018904815.1 Drosophila ogumai | reverse complement strand
TTTTCTTTCAAAAAATGTCTAGAAAGACTCGCCTCTTAATGCTGATTAAGAATATATATGCTTTGTAGGGTCGGAAATGACTTCTTCACTGTGTTTTAAGCTTCTGACCCAAATTATAATATCCTGAAAGGGGTAAAAATATCATAAAATAATTTTAAAACACAACAATCAATTGGAACAAGTTGTTTATGGATAAAACAAGAAAAACAAACCCTTCCTAAGACCTATCCTCTTCATTCTTTTAAACAATTCAGTAGTCTGTAAAAGAAATAAATTAATTCCACCCGCCGAAACGATAAGGATGCAGTGCATCTGCATAAAACCAAAGCCATTCGCACGCACTGCAATTCATGGTAACTGAGCGGCAATAACAGTAACCATTATCAATTTCAAAGGACTCGGAGCGGGCCGGGACTCGACTCTGGCAAATTTTGCGGTTGGCATCCACACAAAAGGTGTGAAAAGCCAAAGCAGATGCAGTGCAGCTGCAGAAGCAGGATTGGGGACTGGGTATGGGGTGGACGTGTGGCATCCGGTGGATGGGCGTTCGGAAGCTGTTGCTTATTTGGCACGGATTTGGTGGGTGGTGTCACCGCTCGGAAGGGGTTTTTCGAAATTGAAAGTTGATGTGTGCAACGGCACTGCAAATGTGCGATAAATGTGCAGCGGCATTGGGAAACCTGAAAGGAACCTCCTTCCTCAATGAACATTTTATGAGCCAATGAGCTGCCAAAGAGATTGACAGGCGCCTGTTCTTGTTTTCTGCGGAAGGAGATAGCACAATAAATTTAGCCATCACAACTACCATTAGTCCGAGATTATGTACATTTGTTTCCTTGGCCCTCCATGCACTCACTCCGCCGTTACTGTTCACTTACAGAACGCTTTGTTTTGAAAGCCTCATAAATTGCGCATACGCCATGTTGCACCGCCAAGCCGCATGGCTTCGCTCTTTCAACACGCATAAATTCAGCGAGTGAAATATTTGTGAGCCGTGAAGCTACCCAGGAACAGAAAAAAATACGGGAACGGAAAAACGAGCAGGAAAAATAAAATAAAAGCGAGGGGAAAAAGCGAAAAAGCAGTTAACTGAATGCTCCAGAGCACTTTAGAGCCACCGCGGGCTCGGGAGCCCCAGGATTGGGACTCCCAATTGACATGCACCATGCAATGGTATGCAAATTTCAGCCGGTATTTCTCTCTTATTCAGTCTTTTTGGTGGCAAGTTCAATTTGGAAGTCACACCTACACTTGTCCAACTTTGATGATGCACTCTCCGCGGATTTGTGTGGAATTTCGCAGAGAATTTTCCGCCTCGCACATAGCCCTTTGGGACTTGAGGATGCTGTGAGTCGCTGCGAAAACTTAAATATTTGTTGCCTTTGACGATAATGCGCTGAAAGTCCCCCTACTGGTCCTCGCCTGACGTCTCAAGTGCCGAGGACTTACCTCCACTGCAAAATTTACAGAGGCCCATCTAGGTCAAGTATTGTCAGAGTCAGCCACATCAACGCCATCGCAGTCAGCGTCATTGTCATGAAAATTTCTCGTGCTAAAACTGTCACTGAAGTTCATGTCAGCAGTCGTCGTGGCACAGTGGGTCCAGAGCCACGGAAACCCAGCTCCGTTAACCACCTGAAGTGAGTGGTCTCTGACCCATCAGTAAAATGCACACAAGAACTTCACTTCACTGGAACCCGCACACTCGCACACCCGTTACGCCGAGACATTCAGCTGTGATTCGAGTATTTTTGGACCACAACCACCATCACATCACCGCCGCCATCCTTTAAAATGTGCAAATGTCCTTGGCGACTGACAGCCACACAGTGGCAGGAGCGCCGCAGGAAGCCGAGCTTTCTCTCGTTCTCGAGGTAGTAACAAAAAATCGTTAAATGTTGGCCCTGTGCACTGCTGAGTGCTTGGCCGAACTGGCCACGAAAGGATAATGATGATGCGAAGAGACTGAAAATACTAGGATAAAATTAGGATTAGATTAATAAGGTAAAGTAAATTAAAAATAAAAAGAAAGGAAAGGTTAAGTAAGGGGAGAGCTAACCAACTGAAAAAATATAATTTATAATTCATTTTATTATTTTATTTATAATTTAAAAGTTATTGCCCGGGTTAAGTTAATAAATTATATATTTATAAAATAAAAAAGAATACAAATTAGAATCTTATTCAAATGAATTAAAAAAGAAAAAGGGATAGCTTCGGGAGTTCATAAAGCTGAAATTTGAATACCCTAGGAGTTTGCAATTTAATCAAGGACCAAAATCGATCATAACTAAGCTAAAAATGCATTAATTTCCAATCGGAAAGCTTTTCTGTGCTAGTTATTATTGGATTAATCAATCTGCATACTACATTTAACATTTTTTTAAATTAAATTTTTGGCCAATTTTTGACAAAAATGATGATGTTACCCCTTATGAAATGTTGAGAAAATTTATAAAATTTTCTTTTGTCCAGAAATGGCTCTAATCGACTCGGTTTTTGATGCTGATCAAGACAATATATGATTTATAGGGTCGCAAATGATTCCTTCCCCACGTTTCAAGCTTCCAACTATAATTATAGTCCCCCGCAAGCTTTTTAAAACCCCAAAATTATAGTAAAAGAAATTTGCATTTTTATTGTATTTATTTTTATTACTCAATTAAAATTTAGTTGGGACATTCTCTGTTTTGGTTTGTTCTTGTTCGGCTTGTATATGGCTTGCTTTCATGTTTTGTTTTTCTCATTTCCGCTCGCTTACCCACACATAATTGGTTTTACCCGGTTAGCTCTTTAAATGTAATAATTATATGCAATTTATTTGAATTTGACTTTGATCTCTAATATAATTTCAATTATCTTCGTTTAGCTTGTTATTCATTTTGTAGTTAATTGATTTGAATTTTAAATATTTCTTTAGTGGTAACAGTTTTCTCGGCCGCGGCCGATGAAAAATATTTTCCAATTCAACTCGCTCTAATCTTTGTCTTTGCCTTTTGTATAGGTATTGTATATATATATAGATGTATATATATAATGTGTGTATTTCAGTGTCCTTGCTGAGGATCAATTATTAAGTAGACAAATATGTAATACACTTGGTAGAAAAACAAAAATTGTGCCACCAGATTAGTTTTCATCAAGTTCATTTTATTCATCAGTTTTATAAAGATACTTAGCCCCGAGGGCTGAAAAATTGTTGAGTTGACGTTCTCGAAGCTGCTTCACGTTGCTTGGGTACCCCTAATTTGCCTTAATCTGAAACAACATTGAGTTTCTTTGGTTTTTACTTCATGTTCATACGCATGTAGGTACATTAACATTTTCTTTTTATTTATTTTATTTTCTTTTTTAATTGTTTACTTTTGGCTTTGGCCAGACAAAGTGGAAAAATGATCTCCCAAAAATTGTTCAGCATTTTCCTTGCATTTTTGTCTTTGTTTGGTTTTTGTTTCCTACAATAAATTTTATGGAACATCGTGCCTTTTATTTATCTTTTTGTAACATTAAGTTTGTCATTGAAAATGTAACTATAGTTTAGTTTTAGTTACTGCCTTGGGATTAATTGGTAAAGTCCGAAAAGCAAAAGTTAAGTTGAATTGGGTTTTAATTAACGGAAATTTACGTTGCTAAAGTTTTATAATAAAAGGAGACAAGCCGAAAGAATAATTCCGTATCTCGAATCATTATTTTTCGAATGTTAAATTTATTAAAGCTTTGCAAATCATACTTAACTTTGCTCTCGACTTTCGTTAAATTACATTTAATATAATTATTATGAGAATCATTTCGGTTTCGGTTTCGGTTTTGCCATTTAGGTTAAAACACATTCACTTAAAAGTTTACAACTGTGTGCCCTCATCGCGATCGGCCTTTTACACATTTACAATTTACCAAATTTTCTTTTGCTTTTGTATTTTTTTTTTTTTTGTTTTTATTTAATTAAGCTTCATCTCTGTGACCGCCTTGTGACCAACAAAATTCAACCGGGTGAGTCTGCTCCTTATTCCGGCTGGGCTTCCCGGCGTGTCTTGTGGCCGCGGAAGGAGGCCTGGATCTTGGTGGCCGCCTTGTTAAGCTCGGGATCGGTTAAATCAATGTCCAGCTCCTCGGCCACTTTCTTGGTGATCTCCTGGATGTCCTCGTCCTCGGGCGCGTCCTTGTTCACCAGTTTGCGTGCCAAGTGGCCACGGAATGTCGACTGAATCTTCAATGCGGCATGGCACAGCTCTGTTGGGGAAGAGAAAAGGCAAAGAAGGGGGTTTAAATTAGTGTTCTGTGTAGTTGACCCTTAAGTGGCCACTTGGCCAACGCCCCAAAAAATAAGAGAACAAACTAAACAACTATATAACTACTATATATAATATATATAAAATGTAGAAAGGAAACTTGTCTGGTGTTCTTGGGCCAATTGAAAGTTTAGATGATACTCAAACAATTGCCAGCATTTGCTAAAAACTTTTTTCAATTAGTTCTTGCTCCTGGCTGAGATTGTAGGCGAGGCTAGAACATTTAACCTTTGTTTTTATTTATTGCCATAGTTTGTTCTCTCCGGAATCAGCATTAAATTCCCCAAACTGACCACTGCTGTGGCCAATAATTTACCCAGAAATCCCAGAGAGCTTGTAAGAAAGGGAATATAATCGAAATCACGAAATGAATTATTCCCAGAACGCTATTCAGAGTGCTTAGTTTCCGCTCTTCTCTCTCTGCTACCCTGACAGGACCACGTCTTCCTGCTAATCCCATTAACTATACGCAGCGTGGGCGCAGCGGAACGCATATTTTCTGCATATTTAATCCACCGCCAGCTGCGAGTGCGGATGCTGATACGGATGTGAGTTGGGTGAGCCGGGATGGATGGTTGGCTGGTTCTTGACCACGAAATTAAGCTCCATTTGAAGCACTCGCAGCTGGCCAGGATGCATGTGGTTGCGGTTGAGTCACGCGTGCTCGTCGGTGGCTACGTGCCACCTTGTCTGATTTTCTTTCTCGTTCCTCTCTCTCCTTTCTAATTAGCCCGTAATTGTGTAAAAATGCGAAGAATGTACGTGTGCCAAGGGAACAACATTTAAATTACGAAATATATGCAGAGAGCTGGTAGGAGTCTTAGGATAACCCGTGTTTCCTTTAGCTGTCGGCTTGCCATTTCCTTCATCTTTTCTCATTGCTTTTGTGCATTTATGCAAATTCCGCTAGAATTTTTCTTTACAAAAAAATCTCTTCTGGTGATTACACTTCCCCGACGCTTTGTTGAGATTTTCCCACAAAAAATTGCATATATTTAACTTGGCCAATTTCCCCAGCGAAATCTCTCCCGTTGGCCTAGGGGCCACGTTGGGGCAGAATGGGAAAGGTCTGCGTTAATTCGCTAAACGTAATTGGAGTTGGGCCATGATAAGCATTTGGTAGGAACAACCGGAAGCGGATCCCTGGCATGTGCTATTTTATCAAATTACACACACACGGCGTATACACAACGTGATCCGGCCAAGTGGCACGTGCCGTTCTCCAGCTGCCGCTTTTGCATTTATGTTTATTTATAAAATATTTAAAAATATCTGCAAGACGTGCAAATAGACCAACGACTGAGCTGTGACATTTGCGAAGGTCCTGTCCGTGCAACTAGTTAGCCCGGCTAAGCCCTGCTGAGCTGCTGCGGCTGCCTGGTCAGTAATCAAGCGGCTCTCGGGCGTTCCGCAAATAGAATTTGTGTCTATTTCTTTCAAAAACTTTTTGCCAGGCACACTTCCTCTTAGTTAGAAGCCCTTTTTTGCTGCCAGTTTTTTGTTCGTTTTTTCTGGAAAGCAACTAGCAAAATGTGCACTGAAAGAAGGGGTTTTTAAGGGTTTTCATTTATTATATGAGTGTATTTTATATTTAATTATATATTTTCTTTTAAGAAATCAATTTTCTAATTTTTGTTTATATAAATTAAAACAAAAAGTCATATTTACTCAGTAAAACCCTTCTTTTTTTTCTCTGCTTGCTGTTTTTTGAGCCATAGACATTGTTCATGTCGCTGGCCATGCAACACATGTTAAGAGCCGATCACGTACGCTGCGTGTCCTGTCACAGGACCCCGCCCAAGTCCAAAATCTAAGCTACCGTGTCGGAAAAGTTGTCAGCACAGGCCGCATGCATGTAGCTTGGACCGTTCCTGGTTCCTCTTAGGGCTCCCCTAATGGTTCCTCCCATGACTCTCCTCATGGCTCCTCCATCCTGCTATCTCTGCCTGCTCTGTCCTGATGGCAAGGCTTACAAATTGAGTTTGCTTTGCTTGCTGGCAAAATGTCACTGCTACGGCGGGCCTTGCACATGCACCGCCCACTTCCTGGGGGGAAGCCGCCCATCCAGGCACACCTTTCCCTGCCGGGATTTGCATGTGCAGAGCTTCAGGGCAATCGGTCACGTCGCACTGATTGACTGACTAACACGCTGGCAGGTCTTTGCCTAATTTGCATGCAGTTTTCCCTTTGCCCTGAGGATTTCTTTCCATTTAATTTCGTTTTATTTTCGCAAGCAGCTTCCTTTGAGCCACGGAATAAACTCAATCATAAGCCACATCATCTGCACTTTTCACCTGTCCTTCGCTGGCATTTTATTGCATATATTGAGTGCTGAAAAATACAGCAAGTAAAACAACAACAAGAAGGGGGAAAAGCACACGTGTATCATCTCCTCCTCTTCAGGTGTGTGTGAGCTCAGCGCTCTTGACCCACATTCTGCATAACAATGCAAATTTATATTAAAACAGAGGGGAAAATAAAAACAATGCTGGGCTATGAAACATGGCCAGAGTGTGTATAGTGTGTGTGTGGGTTCCATTAGCGAGAGTGCACAAATCTGTGACGTGTGCTTAGTAATTGTGTCAGAAATAATAAACAAAATAAACAAGGATTGTCCCAGACACGCACATAATGAGCAAAAAGGTGCCAGAAATAAGGTGTTTTTGCTGTGAAGCGGAAAAACAGATGCTGTGCAGAGAAAGAAAATTCCAGAAGATATTTAATTTATCTTGTTAGTTTACATATATTTTATTTTTACGACTTATGTTTAAAAGAGAAATAAAATAATTCAAATGAATATAAATTAAGACAGGGACCAAACTATCGATCTCAATATTTCACGTGAAAGTCGATACATAAATCGATTTAAAACTTCGCGATAAATCTGCATTAAATTTATATTCTCTTTGATATATCAAAAAGAGAAATAAACAAAATAAATTACACTTTTCTGATATTTTTCGATAACATTAATATTTTATCTGTAAATGCGATAATTTGTAATTTCTAAAATTTCGGTATTTGTGTCGTTGGATCATATCACACTTTTCCTTTCTTTCCTCCTTGAATATTATATTTTAATATAAATGATAATACCTCAAAGTCCTGCCTCAAAAGTATATCTGGAAATGCCAGTACTTATCGGCTTAAATCTCCTGAAAAACTTGTTTATTTATTACGCTTTCCCTCATATTTTCTCCCTGGGATAGTGTGCTGAAAGCTGCCGGCCAGCTGTCATAATTACGATGTTAAGTGGCTGTCGTAAATATACATTTTAATTACCCAAACCAGGCTTCCATGGAAGTCTTTCGCTGCCATCAGCAGCAGCGTGCAGAGGCATCTGCCAGCGGCGACTCCATTTTGATTTAAATCGCGCACAAAATGGCCGCCCGGAATGTCACTTGGCCGAACTAACGGCTGTTTACCTTCGCTGGGAGAATGTTTTTCCGGGCTGCTTTTGAAATAAAGACAAATTGTGACAAATGAAGCTTGATAATAAGTTTGCTAAATGGGACTTTTAAGCCAAAAGTAAGGGGAGGGGAGCTACCCTCCGCTCTTGCGGATGCCAAGATTGCGTTTTGGGTCCAACATCTACTTTTGCTTCTTGGCACAACCATAAGGACTAAGCCCATTTTTCAATTTCCGTCAGAACAAAGTCTTGTGGTTTTCTGCAGTTTTTGCCTACTTTGGGTTTCTCCGGTTTCTCGGCTTTCCCGTGGCATTTCCATTCGGGGCTTGTTATTGGAGCAAATAAATCTGCTGCAAGGACAAACAGTCGTCGCACTTATTGGGTTCGGTTTCTCTCTCTGCTTGTAGATTTTGTGTGCAAATTTGTTTGTGACGTTCGCAAACAAACTCTAAATAAACCTGTTTAATTTATTTTTGGCCCCGGTTAGAGCCCGTTCGAGAGCAGATGGGGCCTTCGGTTGGCTAGAAAATCAAACAAAAACTTTAATTAATATTAATCCTTTGCACAAAAGCTGATTACGGCTTGTGTTCGTGTTCCCGTGTTGAAACTCATTAAAAGTTTGCTCGATTTTAAGTTAATCCCGGGCCGTAATTAACTGGATTAAGGCAATGTTTTAATTATTCAAAGGATTGAAATTGAAATTAATGCCACACACTTTTGAATTCGTGAAATATTCAGCTATTAATTTCGAGACCTGTGTGTACACATAAATTGTTTAAATTAAGCCCGGCCAAGGTGTGTGTTCAAATCAAGCCAAGCAAATCGGCAATTAAATATTAACCGAGTGAATTTTCCAGGAGCCTCAATAAACACGTCGACTTGGAGTTAAGGAATTTCTGGAAAAAGGTGCCAACATTGTTGAAATATTTAAGCAGCCGTCAGGGCCGGGGCTAAACGTTTAACAGCAGCTAAATAAATACCCGACCCGCCTGCCCCTCCCCCCTGTGACACGGTGACAGGTGAAACCCACATGGACACTGTGGCCAGTGGGCAATATAAATTAGGGGACCAGCCAGGCTGCTTCCTGCATTATTTTCTTGTCTATTTTAGCCCACTTTGCGGAGGCCCTTTATATATATCTTTTATATACAACGTAGAGATGTGTGTGTGTGTGTAAGACCAGGTAAAAAATCGCCAATTCAGCGACTAAACATTGTTTTAGCTTTGCCTTTGCTTATTGCGTGCTTCATGTCAATGTTGTTGTATCTCCTTTTGTTTCTTCTTTGTTTTTCTTGTTTTTTATGTCGCATGTTTTCTGGATCCGCCTTTTTGTTCTTGCTGTAAGAAGGGGAAGCACACTTAACAATATACTTAAATGGCTTGGCCTGACATGGCCGTAGCTCTTGTTGGTTTTTTGTGGGTCCCCCCGTGGCGGTGTAAATGGAATTACAAGCTTGCTTAAAACCGAAAATCCAATTAGCAGGGCACACTGCGACGCTTTTTTATCGCACTTCCTGTATGTAGTTGTGGGCTAGAGAGGTGGCTTCTGCCCGGAGGACATCACGAACGAGTCCTAAAAAAATCTGTCATAAATTCTGGTTGCCCCTGGTGATACTTTCAAGATGTTTGTAGGACTTGTAAGTCTTTATTTATGAGTGGGATTAGGTCTTTACGGGGAAAATAAAAACAAATTTGGTGGAAAATGTATAAAAAAATATGTTTACTAGACTATTTTGCTACAGGAAGTCCTGGTGCTTTACAAACAGCTGAAAAGTTATATTTGAAACCCATATTTTCTCTAATCCAATTAGGGTTTTAATAAGCTGCCACCCACATGTATCGAATTCGCAACAAATTAAACAAACCAACAACCTAATGTTCGTTCATAATTCATCATAATCAAATGGAATCCGCCAACAATTAAGGCCAGACAAACCAGCCGGATGCAGTTCAATTACCGCAGTCCTTGGGGGAGGCTTTTGGTCCTGCCCCGCCATAAACAATAATTAGTGTGTTTGTGCGGGGAAGAGCCCTGATTATGCAAACCGATACGGCTACAGATCGGAGGCCAGGCCGCAGCCACAAACAAATTTGGCAGGACAAAAGGCATTAGGCCAAAATGCGTAGGTGATTCTCTCTGTGCATCCACAACATGCCTGCCCCTGTGCTGCTTTTTGACCAAAAGGTGGCCATGAAGCCAGGCAGCAAACTGCAAACTGCACTTGCACATGTACAAGAAAATATCCTTAAATGGCTTTCGATTTTCCCTTGCACAGTTAGTGTCCTTTTGTGCCTGTGTTTGCTCTCATTTGCATGCGAAATGGGCTAAATCGCAGCAGTTTTGGGCTCAGAAATTGCCTTCACTCGACCATACACAGTGTGTGTTTTGTGTGTGCTTGGTTTTTCTTGTTTTTCTTGCTTTGCAATTTTACAATATGTGCTGGCTGTGAGTTTACAACTAGGCCAACACCATTAGCCAGGCCGCCTGCGAGCGATAACTGTGAATAATGATGAAGTTCTAACGAGTTTTGTTTCGAATGAATCGGTTCTGCTTTCGATGTTGGTTAAATAACGATTTGTTTTCTGGAAACAAGAGTGTTTTTTGTTTTGAAATAAACCATTTAAAGGGAGTTTATTAAATATTCTTTTAGTTTTTAAAGAGTAAACAGAAGCTACTCAAATATTTATGGAATTGTAATTAATCAACAGAGGAAAGGGTCCAATCCTGCTAATGATTTATTCGGTTAAAGTTTAAACTAAAACCACCAAAGCATCGGGTTTCAGAACACTTCCCTTCAACGCCTCTAATTGAGTATGTGCTCGGTCACAAAGGAGACAGAGACTGAGGCAGGGACAGACGCATGTCCTCCACGTGCTCTCATCGTCCTTTGAGTTCTCAGGCGAGTCTAATTAGCCGTGGCACAAATGTATGTATGAATGGCTGTCTAGGAAGGAGGAGCACCATAATTAAGCCAAGTGGGTCCGGAACGAGGAGTGCAGATAGAAAAGTAGTGCCGGAGACGACGACGACGACGCACACGTGAGGCTCTGTGGCTCTGTGGCTGTGTCTCTGCCAGAGAATCCCTAATGCGGTTGCGTATACGCCCCGATGACAGCCTCTGACTTTTTAATGAGCCGGGGACTACTACCACTACGGCGTCTTCTTCTCCTTCTCTCTGGCCTCCAGTCATTGTGCCCTGGGCAAATTATAGCTAAAAACTGTCAGCGCCTGAAGCGTCTTAATAGGGTTAAGCCGCGGCGGCTTCAAGATTTTCATTATTTATGAGAAGCAGACAGGCGAGCGATTAAATAACCAATGGCAATGACACCACCAGAAGCCCTTCACACTTTCGCCAATAAGGGAGAGACCAACATTATTTCCAGGCGGCAAAGTTTCCGCTGTTGTCGCTGCCAAGTGACAAATATTTTTGTTGCCTCGCAGCTGAATATATATTGCGTAACAAGGAAAGTTTGCATTCCGGTTGGAGCCCAAAGATGTAATTTCAGCTTGTATCTCCCAGCTCAAAGTCGAAGTTGTGCAAAACCCGCTGATTCGACGACAATGTGTGCAGGGACAGCCGCAGGACTCTCAGGGATCAGAGGCTGGGCTGAGGCGGTGCAGCGCGGAAAACTTCAAAGACGATTTGCGCACAAAGTTTCGCCTTGTTCTTGTCATTGTCTTGCGTGTGCAACACCTTTAGTTCACTGGGAAAAATATCAGACTAGTTTTGGAAAAAAGCTGCTTTTAAAATTTGACTAAAAAAATTCTAAAAAAAATATCTCTGTACATATTATATGAATATAAATCTCTCCTTTGCCAAGGTTAAAATTAACTCCTAAATTTTTAGTTTCTTTTAGTTATAAACCGTTTTTTTGTCAAGTGTTTCCCCCTTGATTAGATCATGGACCACGGCTAGGAGCACCTTTTAAAAGGTCCTTTGTCCCTGGCCGGAACTTTTACTCACCCTTGTCGTTAGGATCGAATTCAGCCTCGAGTTCGGCTTTGGTTGGCTCTGCGGCGGCTGCCTCGGCGGCGGCAGATGCCGATGGAGCTGCACCGGCGGCGCTGCCATTGTTGGTCGCAGTTTTGGTTTCCGACTTTTTCATGGTTTCTCTCACTTTGTGGCCTCGAAAGACGGCTTGGATTTTTGTGGCGGCTTTTGCTGTAATTAAAAGGAGGGGAAAAGTGAAAAAAGAGACTAAATTCTATAAATAAGAAATTAAAATTGATTGGAAGTTTATTAAAGAATCATGGAACATAATTTCCTTAACATGTCACGTCTTCCGCATAAAAAAACTGAATAAAACCATCATCACCTTATGTGAATAATAATAAACTTGGAAACATTCTCCCGCTGCCAGTTTTATAACTTTCTCTTTGAAAAAGGAACCTCTCCAGCTTAGCTTAGTATGAATCGATATAAATGAGTTTTATTATGACCAGAAAGCTATCATGTGTCGGAGGAACTTTTGCTTTTGGCACATCATCGACAGTTCTTAAAAACTTCGGCTGCAGCTTTCAGGCAATTAACTTCAAAGGGGTTGTCATGCACTGGAATTCCATACCATTTCCCCTTGGGGCCAAATCCACCCGCCTGGGGCTACTCAATCGATTTTGAATCGAGCTGAGCGAATTTTCGGAATTTTTTGGCTCTACGCCAGAGAGAGTGCTCGGCTCAAAGGATAGCAGGGAGAGGGCAAGAAGGACGCGGCACAGGACGAGCTCGGGGCCTGCTAATAAACTTGAAGCGCAAGTTTTGCGCGAAGAAAGGAAGGAAGGAAGCCCAGGAAGGCTATGTGCAATAAACAGAAATATATTGAGCATGTTCCTGTACCCCAGTTCCCTGCCCGGGTCAGCATTCATTTTTTATGGCATTTTTCACGCAGATACCGACAAAGAAGCACAGGAAAAAAGCAACCAACGGCCTTGAATAAGTTATAATAAATTGACACGTAAGGCTTTCGGTATGCCAGCCAAACACTATCAATAAGGCAGACCGAAACCCAAACCGAAGCCGAAAACGAAACCGAAACCGTTGCTAAAAAATAGTTGTTTGTGCTTGGCACAAGGTTGCTCTTAGGGGGCGGTGGGTGGTAGGTAGTGTGTGGCAAGGTTGTTGCTGTCAAGTGGCGAGTGCTAAGCTTTTAATAGCTGCCCAGCTAGCTCCGGCCCTGCTATTAAATCATCGAACATCCATCCATCTCCCCTATATCTTGATCTGAACTAGAAACGGCATTGAGACCCACGCCATATGCTTTAAGGATAATTCCACTTTGAAATGGTGTTGCATCAAAATAAAAAATAAAAACATATTTACTTCTCTTTGGCTTTAGGGTCTGCCGTTGGTTACCAAAAAAATCTCATGTATATTGCATGAAGGCTGCTTTTTTAATAAATTCCCACAAAACCGTAAAATGTTTATTTGTTTTTTACTCGAGAGAAGCTGCAACAAAAAAATGCAAATTTAACGCTGAATTGGATTTATTAATCTGCCAGCTGTTCACATTTCTAGGGGTCCTTTGGGGTTTTGCTTGGGAATTATTTAAATCGTTTAAATAAATTTACATCCAGGGAATTTCACACAAAAAAGAAGGCCAGCTATTGTTTAAATTTCTAATTAAAATCTGAGCTTTGTTTTTGTCATAAAACATCATCAATAAATTATAATTAGAAACTAAAAACGGGGGAAAATGAAAATTTATGTGGCCTCTGTTTTAGTGAGCCTATAAAATGCAGTGAATTATGTGTGGCAAGGTTATTAAATAAATTTTGCATGCGGCTCATTAAACCTGACAGCCGCAGCATATACCGTACATATTTTTTTGGCCCTCTTCCGAGCACTTAAATTGAATAGCCACAGGAGGAGGCAGGCAGGCAGGTGAGTTCGCACCTGTGTCTACACGCAACGCGTGTATAAAGTGCCTGACACTAAACGCAGCACGCACCCAATTACACACGGTGCCAGGAACAGGCTCTCCGCACGTGTAGAAGCCATCTTCGTACTTAATTCATTCATAATTTGGCATTTGCCGAGCCATAACCCGGAATCATTTCCGTTTCCGGCAGGAAAAATGTGATTAAATTTGTCAAGCTCAAGGCAGACGTCCTCTTCGGCTCCATTCCAAGCCTGCTTCGTCCTGGCCGAGTAAGTTATTTACGTAATTAAAATTCATTAGCTAACGTCTCGTTCTCTTTATTTTCCCTTTCCGTTTCCTGCTGACAATTGTCGCTTGTCCTGCGGCGAGCAAGTTTTTCAAAATATTTCCTCCCCCTAATTAATGCAATTGCAGAGACTCTGGTTCGCTGGGAGTTTTGCCAGCTGGAATTGAGTTGTCTTTTAATCAAATGGTTTTGTTTATCCGCTCTACAAAGTCTAGAAATGCTGGCTAAAAAGATGCTTGTCACTCGCTTTAATTTATTTCGATTTACCACCACGTAATGCCAGCCTTCAGCATCGCCTGCAGCAAATTACGTGCAATTTATTATTTTAATTAAATTGCTGGTTGTCAGCCATCAGGTTGCTGCAATTTTATTTGAATTTTACTCGGGCATACATACTCAGGTGGCCCAGTTGTACGCTCGCAAAAATAAGAATAAAGCTTCGGTACAAAAAATGGAAGCCGGAGGGCGAACGAACAATGCCTGGAGAATATTAAAACGAATGAGTTATGCAGGAGACGAGAGCCGGGGAAAAAAGCGGGGAAAAACTTGGCCCAGCTGTGTGTCTTGGCCTTAGAGCAACATAAGCAGCGAGGAGCTCACTCGAGCCGGAACTTAAATAAATAAGCAAAAGAGCAAACAGCGCGTCCGAAGGACAGCAGGACTTGAGGACTTTGCCAGGAGGCAAACAGTTACTCGGATTTCTTTCCATTTCAGACAGAAGACATTTCATTTATTAAGATTTCCGGCTACCTTTTGGGTGTAAGTGGAGTTTAAGTGGACGATCACTGAAGGTAATGGGAGGTGTCAGGGAAAGTGAGCTGGAATTTTTGACATTAAATGTATTAAATTTTAAGGAAAGGAACGAAGAAAATGTCCTTTTTAAATGCAGAGAACCTCTTCAAACTTGGAATAAATAATATTGCTACCTATTTGAAGGTTCTAAGCTTGCCTAATTGGTTTAAAATATTTTCTAAAATTTATATTCCAAGATTCCCTACTCGTAGCTGACCTGAAATCTTAGCCTCAGAGAGTTTCCTGGCATTCCCCTGACCCCAAAAGCATCATTAGACTTAAACGCCTGTCACTTAAGCCCCACAAAGTCCATTAAATGTTCATATATGTTATAGCTCAGCTAACTTTTCCCATTCACAATTCACTCATCTGGCTTTTGATGAGGCTCCTCAACACCTTACATTCCGTCTCACCTGTGATGTGATCTATGTGTGGCTGTCATATTTCGGTGGCAAATTAATGGCTCACACAATAAAGTGATTTATTTATGGACTTAAACTGTAACTCAACCCGAGTTATCATCAAGACACACTCGAACTCATAATTTATTTAGCTGATTTATATTATTTATTTGCGTTTATTTCCGTGACTGTTTTCGTAAACGGTTGCCACCGGTAATACCCACTGTGCGTGGCATCAATCCATGACCTTGGCTGATTACAGTTTTGTAAAACGCAAACATTTATCAGAGGCGACGGATCACGAAGGGGAAATGTTTGTGGCACGTGCTGGCAACCGCAAAAGGCAACTATTGTGATATATTGTTTGGAAATTGCCGAGGGAAAATGGCTGTGGGAAACCGCACTATGTCACTCCAAAACAGTTGTGGGTTATCGATTGCCACTCGCAAGTATTTCTTTTCCAATCAAGTGCCTCTGGTTGGAAATAGACCCTAGAGTTTATGTAGGGTAATTTACCTAACCGGGCCCACCTAGTTGTTGGGCTTAGTCCCACGGCTAAAATTATGTGCAGAGCCCTGGGGTCAAGGGAATGTATCAGAATGTGCCATAAATTACAGGCTCTTATCTGAGTTAAATGTGACTTACCAACACAATCAGATGGGCCATAATGAACAGGCTTTGCATAATTAAACTCAGGCAAAGCCACAACTCTGCCTCTCTTTCTATATAGTACGTATAATACCAAGCAGGAAAAGGCTTATGTAAGGCAAAAGCATAATTCATGCGAGTGCTCGCCGATAAAAACCAATTTGAAAATTCTGAAACATTGCAAAAATGATTCATTTATATCTATTATGAATTATATGTTCGTTTTTATACAAAATTCAATTTGGTTTGCCTTCACTTTTATCTACAAAAAACCCTTTTCACATAAATTGAGGGAATTAATTGATTTATTTTATATATTTTTTTATACATTTCCAAAGAAAATAAAACTGTATGGCCTTGGAAGTATTTTCCATCGGGTTGGTTAAAGATCATATATATATATTTCCATATTTTTAAAGTCTTTCTCCTATTTTTTAACATTTTTAAAGTAGGCCCCTTGGGGTACAAAGGCTAAAAAGAAACTTTAACTATTTGATATGCAAGATGGCGCAGCCTAGAAAATTATGAAGACAGAAAAAGGCAAGAGCTGATGACACCATTGAGCCCAAGTCCCAGCTGGGAATTGGGCGATGAGCCATAAGCTGGTCACGTTCTACTTTAGAGAATAAAAAATAAATAATTCCATTTGTTGACAATTTGCTTACGTGCGCCCAAAGAAATTCATTCAACTATTTGTTGAACAAACTGCTAGCGATGATTAAATATATTTGAATAAATAAGCATTTAGATAAAGAAGATAAAGATAAATATAGAAAGTCTTAATTGAAATGAAGAATCACTGATTATAAATGCAATTAGTGGCGGTGAAGATAACTCAAGTTAGAAATTCAATTTGGCAAAAGTTTTGATTAGGAAAACTTTGTTTTTTTTTCGTGGGAATTTATAGCAAAAGTTGTACAAGAATTATTAGTATTTAAGCAGAGATTTCCTGTTTTTCTAAGAAATAAACTCTGCAACTACCAAGAAATCCGCCAATAAATTCCTAGAAAAAGTTCAGCCATTTGTAAAACTAACAAACATCTTCTAAAGCTTTATGTTCCTTCACTACCAAACCGGAAGTGTTCAGGTGTGCTTGGCTTCACCCCTCCATTAGCATAGTTCCGGTATATTTTTACTAAAAAAAAACACTCCACGCGTGCTTCCCTCTTTACTTAACTCTACCCGAAAAACTTGCCAGCGTGTGCAATATTTATTATTAAAATGCTACTCAAAATTCGCCAGCAACTTTCAGGGAAACAAAATTAAAACAGTCAAAGCGCGCGCCAACGCAGCACAAAAAGTTTTTTACTCAAAAAACTATGCCACAAAAAATCATCTGTATATGTACGTTTCGCTGCCATTTCTCATTTTTCTGTTTGCCTCCCTTTTTCCCGATTCAATTTCCCCAACTAACCGACCGCAGAGACAGAAAGAGTTTTCGGCTGAAACTATGTGGCCAGAACTATGCTGCCAGGGACCTTCAAAAGTTGCATTTATTAATAAAGAAGAACCCACTGGGTCTGCCGTATCTCCCTCCTTTTGTGCAGGACAATTCCAGTAAAAACTTATTACGTCGATGACGCGGGGAGCAACAAGCTACCGGGACCATAAAAACCAGAGTGGAGTGCAAGTACAAAGGGTTCTGGGTCCTCCTCCGCCTGCAAAAGGCCAGAGTTCAGGTTGCTAACTGCCTTGGCTAGCATGCCAAATGGCAATTTGCTGCCTGCCAGGCTCAGCCGGTCAGAGGTCCAATAATTTCCAAGGCTTTTGATGCTCGACCACGTCGGGGTCATTGAGTTGAGCACTACTAATCGTGGATGGCAGGTAGAGAGACTACAGAGCGCATTTTACCTTAAGTTTATGATTGCTTTTATTTGGTAGAAAATTCAGGGAGGTTTCAAAAAGGGTTAAAAAATATGAAAAGCTTTTGAAATAGGTTTTATTTTTACTAGGGAGCTTTACTTTATATCTGTCTGTGATAGGTATTTAATAGTAACCGTACAGCATAGTTTTAAATATGAAGAATCTATTAAATATTTTAGAATAAATTTTAATTTATATTCCATAAGCACCATGGTTTTTGAATAAAGGACTCTATGTATTTCCCTAAATTGTTCACAAAAATAAATCACTTTAAACAGTTTTTAATTTATAACCCATAATTCACTGCCTGAAGCACCTCATAAAAGAAAAGCATACAATGCTTTCTTAGAATGATATTTGTATTTAATATTATTATTAAGGTTGCTTCCTGTTTGCAGGTTTAAGAATTAATTGCTGGCTGACATGCGAAAAATTAATTTTCACCTTCTATATACAAACATCACATATAAATATACATATATTTCGGTGAGCAAGCCATTAAAAAACTTAACGAAGCGTCATGCTTACGAGGAAATCTTTTACTTTTTCCTGCCTGTTTGGGCCACGTTTCCCTTGCCATTTTCATTTGTATTTTCACTTTCATTATTTTGCCGAGCAGCGCGCTTTTCCGTTGGCCTTTTCTGGGGTTTTTCTTTTTTTGTTTGCCGCTGATGCGTGAGCTATTGACTGCCATTGTTTGTTTGTTATTGCTGTAGTTGTGAAAAGTGTTTCGCTTCGTTATTGTTGCCTTTTGTTTTGTTTTGTGTAATTTTTTTTCTGTTATATTTATTGTCGTAATTTATACTTAAACTTGTGCCCGTTGCCAGGATTTCAGGCACACTTTTTGTGTTGCTTTATTGTTGGCATTTTTGTTTATGGGGCTGTCACCTTTTGTTTGTTCTTAAGTGAGATGGTTATTGTTATGGTTATGCAAGAGCATATTTTGTACGTGTGCGCATTTAAATGTCAGTGTAAATTAACAAAACTGTCAGCGTAGCGCTGAAAAGTACAGTCAAAATTTGAGTTTCATCTGACAGCTATGGCGGTGTTCGGGGAGGATAAATGTCAAAACGAGTTTGGCGGTTTTCAAGTGGAAAATTAGATAAATATTTTGAGGAGTTAAATTATTTGATAATGTGAATGAAAAGCATAATATTCTTTCCAAGTTGCCTACTAGTTGGGTACCGAGGGAAAGGGTTGCTTTTTAATTATTATCACTTTTGAAATATATTTTAATAGATTTTAAAATACTTCTTTAGAAAATGGCATAGTAAAATGTTCATAATTTCATAATTTTCCATTAATAATTTATTATTCATAAATGCTTCTAAGCCAAAAACAAGCCAAGAATATTTATTACCCAACATACAAGTACTAAACCCATTTCACATTTTATATACACACATAATTCGTTAGACCATCCAGCTGTCCTCCAATCTCAATTGAGCTAATTCCGCTGTCAGTGTCACAGAATAAATGACACGAAGCCCTGGCTAAGTCAAATTAAGTATCATGTCATGTGTGTGTCGGTGTGTGTGTTTTTCTGGAGACCCCAAGGAGACCTTAGCCAAGTGGACCAGACATTTCACTTCCATTTGCCCCGTCAGCCGCAAAAGAAAAGCTTGACCAACCACTCAATTAGACAGGGGGGACGGAAAACAGAATTAAATTAACTGGTGGCTGCCCCAAAAGAGTCATAACAGGAGCGCAAAGCCCCTTAAATATAGTATAGGACACCACTCCATCTATATCTATATAGTATATGGTAGGGTATGGTGTGTCTCTGCGTGTGTAGTCCAATGCAAACATGCAAATGTAAACATTGAGTGAAAAGGAGACGCTCGGTCTCGAGTGTCATTTTGTGGCATTTTGGTGCTTGTAGCTGCCGAGGAAATGGAAGAACAACAAGCTCATCAATAGACAACACTAACAACTCCCACAGCCAGTCGCTGGTCGGCTATAAAGCGACCAGCTTTAACGATGATCTGGAGACTAAAAACCAGGCAGTGAGATTAAGACACAGAGAGAAAAAATGGCAAAGTAATTGGGAATTTAAAATTGTCTGAAACCGTTTAGATTTTAGTTTCTTAGTTTAATTAGGAGGCAACAAACTTAAATTAATTAAAATCTCATTATAAAAGTAATCAACAATTATTTGAGATTTTAAAACTGTTTCAAATCAGATAATAAAATTATTAAAAATGTATCTTAATGTTTTTAAATATTTCGAAAATAGAATATTAAGTTAAAAGAATTATTTTCATCTCTTTACATAACTCTCACAAAACTCCTAACAAATTACTACCAGCTGAAATAATCCTCCGCCTCTTGTCTACTTGATTAGCCAACAAGGAGTACGATTTTTCAAGAGCTCAGCAAATATGAGCCCTGAAAATAGCCTGAAAAGCCTTAAATTTTAGCAGCTGTTGAGCGGAAGTTCTAAGCCGGCTGGAATTTGTATTTATACGTGTGTGTTTTTTATATTTTTTGCTTTGTGGCTAAGAGTCAACAGTGAGGAAAAGCAGCTGAGCTGAAAAGCAGCTTAGCGAACTGTTTGTCACTCCGAAATGTTTGCAAAGTGACAACAGAGTTGTTTATTGCGGAGAGGAGGAAACATTCCCGAATTGCCAATTTAAAAATAATCATGGTTAGAAGTGGAAGGAAATGTGCCAAATGTTAGACGATAAAGTGGCACATGTCTCATGGAGGAACAAGCTTATTTGAAATTTATTTGAATGCATCTTCCTCCCTCCCTGCCTCTCTGTTATGCAGTTTGCCAAATTGATTTCATGCTCAAAACTCACTGTGCAAATTTGCATTTCAATGTTGTCGCAATTAAATATTAAAATCAATTAAAGCCCCCGAGCAGCAGCTCTCTTAGTTTTGGCCAGGTAACCGAGACTCGTTCTCGTCTGTCTGTGTTTACCCAAAAACAACAATTTTTCCGGGGGCCCTAGAGGCGTTTCTTGTGAGTGTGTAATGAGAAAGTGCAGCCCCCGGCCAGGGTTTAATTATAAATGCGAACAGCAAAACAGCAAAAAACATTGAGATGTTGACGCACACTCACACGGATAAGAGATTAAAACCGACTCAGGCATGAGATAATTGAGATGGAGATTAATTTTAATGGGGAATACGTTTCCGATTTATTGAGCATGAAATTGCGAGAGTTCCAGGAATTATGTGCAAAGAAGGCTAGAGATATTCAAGCCAATTGGATGGAGATTAATTGGGTTTACTTCAAATAAAATATAAAAGATATCCTTTAAGCAAAGAAGCTTTTTTTTTATTTTATTTTCTTTAAGGTTTCTATATAGCAAAATTTATGATTTTTATAAAAGCCAATGATTCATTTCAAATAATTTCAAGGAAATTCTATTTTCTGAGCAAGAATTTCTATGACTTTTCGAATGATAAATGGTTCTGCAAATCAACAACAAAATACAAGCTTATTTCAAAGGGTTTTCGCCAACGTTTTCCAGGCCAAGTTCCTTGCTGAATTCCTTCCAATTAAAAGGGAATTCCCCTGGCTCCAATCGCAGTCATAAATCAAGGACCTCCGTTGCCTCTTCAGTATGATATCCTTGCTCCAAACCACATATTTCATATTAACAAGGAATGCTGCAGCCCAATAGTTTGTGTTGTAAAAGTCAAAACGTGGCCAGGAAGAACAACAAAAGGAATACTCCGAATTGCGATGACGTGGCTAGCAGGCAAGGAAAAACTCCCGGGTAAAATATATATATAGATTTATATAATATATATGTATGCAAAAAGCAAGAATAGTGAGCGTCGAATTTGTAGCCCAAACAATTCCCAAAGCGGAAGGGCAAATAACAACAACGAGGGAAGTATGCGCAAAAAGGACTCGCTCGCGACCATTTGGCCTGAAGCTCTTGGGGCCGGTCCATGTCCTCGTCCTTCAGCACCACCCCCTCCCCACACTCCTCTTCCTCGCAATTTAAAAGCGGATAATAAAAACGGATTTACAGTTATGAGCACAAACATGCCGTAAAGCAAATAAATGCGAGAAGAAATCCAAGCGAAGGTGGTAAATTCTCGTATTTACAGAACCTTGGGCCACGGCCTTTGGACCTTCCACACCTCCCCCTCCCCCTTTGGTCATGGGGCTTCTCCTTACCCGCTTTCACCCTGGACAAACACGACCAATCCAATTAAAGCGAAAGCAATTTCACGAAAAACCATTCCAGCCTTGAGGTCTTCGCTTCTTAAAAGCGAAAGATACATTTGATAGCGTCTAAGTAGAGCGCTCGGTTTAATTAGATACTCGAGAACTCATTCTCGAAAAGCTCTCGGGAACCGATTAACAAAGGCCAAAGGCACTGGGAAGGCGTTTTGTCTCGCATTGTCTCGTGCTTGAAGGGCTCGTGGACAGTTGCATTGTCAGCGCAGTGCTGCGACGTGCCACAAAGGGTTCCGCCGTGAAGAAGGAGGCGGAGGTCCTGCCAGAATGACACACTTAATGCACTCGATTCCGAGGATGAGGGGCATTTTCTACCATTCAATTGGATGGCCGGATAAGAGACCTAGAGTGATGTCCTCGATCGCTAGGGGTATTTCTAGTTATGGCATGGCTTGTTGGGAATGTGTGTTACTTTTTCTACAAAAAAATAAATATTTAGGAAAATTTAAAAAATTAAGAAAAAAAAATTAATAAATTCAAGAAATTTAATAGTATTTTCTGAGAAATGACTGCTTTGTCAGCTTCTGACTTAAAATATAATACACTGTAAAGCTATACAAATAATAATAATAATATTTAAATACTTAATTGAAACCAAAAAAAATCGAAGTCTAAAAACTATGTATATTTCAATAAAAAATAGAGGTTTTTTTTCAAGATGAGACTGTTTTTAAAATGTATGCCTCCAAAAATATTCCCACAAAAAATATAACTATTAATATTTAAAACGCTATTAAACAATTCCTAGGATATGTGCCTAGTCCTTACAATTATCCTTTACTACTTTCCCTTTCTGCTTGTAAATTTTTATTCGAGTTTTGCCGCCTTATCGAAAAATGGGGGCGTTCGGGACATTATCGGCGCTTGCATCTACGTCATTGCACATTAAAATTGCAAAAAATACGGCACAGTCGAGTGGCTCTTTGGCGTGCAGGTCCTTCAGGGCGGCGGCGGCGCACCAAAGCCAGTGACAGGACTCCGCCATTACCAATACCAATACCCCAATACACACACACACTCACACAAAGCACGTAAGACTTTCAATCAGGGTGCATTGGAACGGAAATTCTGCGCTGCAGCGCAGAAAAGGAAGGAAATACATGCTCGACTGGCTGTCTGAGGGAGGGAGGACTCCAACCCGGACCCGAACCCGTATCCATATCCCTGTATCGAGCATGTGACGGACTGTCCCAACTAACTGTATCAAATGGCACAACCCCCGAAGCTTATGCGGCGTCATCTGATCTTAGTTTCCTCTGGCCAAAAGTGGGTGAAATTGGGAGGTTGGGGTGGTGACTTCTTGGCCATAACCAGGTTGCTGTCAGTCGGTTACTGTGGCAGCAACTCAAAGAATGAGAATGAGGCAACTTTGCCACTGACTTTGCATACTTTGAACTTTGCCAATACATTATATAGGATATATACTATATAGTATAGTGGCTGCTGTTTGTGTTGACTGGCGGCAGCAGTCAATGTTGTTAAGGAAAAAAGTCAAAAGTCTTGACAGAGTGTCTTGCAAGAAATATGGAGAGTGCATGCCAAGATGGAGGACCTTCTAGGGATAATCTGGCCAAGGAAAGAGATTTATAAAAGAGCTGGGGAGAATATATTATGCTATAATGGCTTGAAGTGGACCCAAGTAGTTGGCTAATAATGTTGGTAGCTGCTTACTTAGGGCATATTTGTAAAATGTTGTGGTATTTCCACGGAAATAAAAATACATAAGCTTGACTTGGCAGGCTTTGTTGGTATATTAAATATTTTTGTTAAAGCATTTAAGAAATTTACAAACCGCATTCAAATATTTTCTTGGGAAAAGTAAGGCTAGATTTTCTCAGGAAAACTATAAACAGCCTTGGCTTGAATTTTCCAAGAAATCTAAGCTTAGCACAACCTTCAGCCAGCTTATCTGGCCCACACAGACTTATCAAGTTAGCAAGAATATCTTAGAAAAAAATTGACTTTAAATCTGCCCAAATTTAGCCCAAAAATAATTGATGGAAATGACTTACAAAGAAAAAAAACAAGCGGATAAAGGTTAGTAACTCCACCTGTCACACAAACCTACTTAATATACCCAAAAACCGAGATACCGATACAGATACATTTCAAACTCTGAGATACCTTTTTCCCCCCTACACACACACTTCAGCGCTTTCAATTTCCTGCCCCTGGAACCGAAGTGAATTAATGGAGCAGCGCCGGGAAAAGTCCCGGAATACAAATTCCATTTAATGACCGAAAATCCCTAACTGAAATAAATTTGATTTTATTGACTGCGAATCAGGAGGCAAGCCTACCTACCACCCACCTCTGCCACGAATTTGAATTTTAGCCAGACAATGGAGCTGTGCCTGATTTAGGAAATTACATTTTCAGGCCTCATTGTTCGGGCGAAACAAATGAATTATGATGTGGCCGAGCAAACAGAGTGATTTCCTTACCCAACACCCAACTCCCCCCCTGAGGAAATCGAAACCCGAACACGTGCGTGCGCCTTGTCAACGGGGCGTATAAATCTTTTCGGCCCGCTCCACACTTTTCGGGAGGGATCCCTGCCAGACCCATTGCCATTAAATATTTAGGCAATTTGTAGATCTATAACGATTTGCCCCTAATGTGGGCTATATTTATGAGCACGGCCTGAATAATTCACCTTGTTCGGATCGGACACGGACACGGACACGCCGAGTGGGTCTCTTCGACATTGGGTAATTTATTAGCCACGTCTTTCCATATTTAATTGAATACAGTGTCGCAGCGTTAGACAAATGGCCAGCACTGAGCTGGCCAACACCAGCTGGCGATGCGTGCCGTGAAAAGTGCCCCACTAAATTGCAGGCCATCGGGGCTGCCGAGGCGTCCTGTCGTGAGTTTATTAATAGAAGGACCATTTGGGCAGCGCGGCTAAGTGATGGATTTTCGGTTCAGAATTAAAATAGACTATGAACTTTGTCAAGGTTTTGGATATATACAGTTATGTAACGATTTAAAGGCATATTATTGGATTTCTAGGATTAAATTATCATTTATTTAAGGTATTTTAAGTGTTCTGCGGAAAAGTTCCCAAAACAACGCTCCCAGGATTCCAGTTTAAAAATTTTCAACAAAAACTCTTCCGTCAACGGTGGCGTATGCGTGATTTGTGTCTGGCCAAAAAATCAGAACAATAAACAGCGTTTAGAACAACATTAGGTAACGAAGATCTGGCTCAGTCGGTCGCCGAAATTGACCGTCACCTCGGGCTCAAATATTTTCACATAGGCGCGAAGGCAGACCGAGGACATGTTGGCCATGATCAGGATCT
>JAEIIJ010017792.1:0-43651 GCA_018904815.1 Drosophila ogumai | reverse complement strand
ATATAAATATATATTTTGTACTGTGTTATATACCAAGCTTCTTTATATAAATAGTACGCAGACTGGCTCTCTATGTGTTCTTGGATCTTTGAGTTGCGATGACGCGCAATTGACGCGGGCAAAGACGCGTTGAAAGCGTCGCCGCCGCAGCTTCTATTTTCGTGGACACAACTAATATACTTGCTCGTACCGGCTAGGATTCAGAATCAGATTCGGCAATATGTATGTACAGATACCGATGCATCTGGTTGTATATTTCGTTTTAATCTATTTCAGTTGCTTCATCGAAAATGTATTTTATGTGTGGTACCGCTCGTTCGTTCATTCGGTTTTGATATATACATATGTAAGTTCTTTTTCTCTTTTTCATCTGTCTGTGTTTTTGTGTCTGTCTATAGGGCGACGGCGACGGCACAAATTGTAATTAGTGTTAGTTTTTCTTGGTTTTAATTAGAATTTTCTTAATTTGCACGTTTCCTTCGGGTGTGTGCGTATGTGTTTTATGGTAAACAAACAAACCTTGAGATGCAGTTAGCCTGCAGTTTATTTATCGTATATACACACATATTTTTGTTCTTCGAATTGGGTTAATTTCGGCTTATTTCGCAATGTTCTCTACTTATTTAGACAATGTACAAAATGATGTTATAATTTTCAAAATTATGTAATAACTCATTTTCGCAATGTTTTCCACTGATATTAGACAGTGTACAAATTGATGACATAATTTTCAAAATTATGTAATAACTAAGTATATAAAAAGGAAATCAATAGGATTTCTTACTCAAATTGTTTATAATTTGGCTTAATATTAAAAAAAATACGTGTTTTTAAGAGGTTTTCCTAAAAATGCATATATATACGTATAGAAATTAATTTCTTTGTCGTAATCAAGTAAAATATTTTCTGTTTTTTAAGTTTTTAGTACACTTTTAAATATTTTATCATCAGCCACAGTCAAAACAAAACGCTCTTTTCTTTAAATATAAATAAACTCGTATTATTTTTCCCAAAATGTATTTTCCACTTGAAACAATTTCCGATTGTTACCACTCAAAATTGTTATGCATTTTTTATGTATATTTTGAAATAGCAGCAACAATATTTTCATGTACATTTATGTGTACGAATTGAAAGCTTTAATTGTGCATTTGTTTGCTTTTATTAACTGCAGCTAAATGGGGCATTGTTTATTACTATCTACTTTTCAAAATACTCAGAACGTCCCGAACTGTCAGCGTTGTCATTGCTGAGAAATCAAATGAAAACTGAAAGTCAATCACAATAAACACACGAAAAATGCGAAAATAAGAGAAATACCAAAAAATAGTAAACGGGAAATTGGCAGGCTGCGAATATTAACTGGCTGCCAAAAAGCTCAGAGGACCAAAATCGAAAAGAGCGAGGGGAACTCAGAAAAAAAAATGTTTGAATATTGGCCAATAAATTTTACAAGACGTTGACATTTGGCCAACGGCAAACGGCCTTGCCAAAGGCCAATCATTCGTATATGTTTGTCGCTGTGTGATAAACACAATCATAATGATAATTGGACACCTGTTGGCAACTGCTAGCGAATGTCTGGCCAAGAATTCTTTGGCCAATTCAACAACAATCGGTGACGTAGCCGACGAACTGGGCAACTCGTCAAAAATGTGCGTCAGCAATTAAAATCATAATGAGAGTGCCAAGTCAGCCCCCGCTGAAAAACCGGCTGCCAAAGCCCCAAGTCCACCAATCCACGCGCCAGACACGCGACCCCTGGCCACGCCCCGCATTCCACAGGATGCGTTGCCAACGATGATGCCAAAAATCTTGGCAGCCCCCGAGGAACACGAAGAGGCCACCGACTGCTGGCTGCGTTTGTTTATGTTTATGTTCGTCCGGTTGGGATTGGTTTGGGCTTCCAGGGTAAGAGCAACCCGGCATACATGAAAAGGCGGAATCGGAAGGAAAAGTGGGAAAGAAATATAAAAGAGTTGAGACTATTTAGGAGTAGCGAAGTAGGAATACTCTATGTAGAGTTGATAGGATATATTAAAGGGATTTATACTTATGTGCATCGTATCTTAAAATAATTTTAAAATAATATATTTATTTAATGATGGCAAATATAATTCATTTCACAGAACAAAAAGTAAATAAATGTTTCCATTATGGAATGAGATATATAAATTACAGCTTTAATATATTTTTATTATCTGCCAAGGATACTAAATCTATTAGCGTCTGAGAATAAAGAGAAGTTTCCATAAAAATCCGCCTTGAAGGATGGAAAATTTGTAAAGTGTCGACCACTGCAGCAGCACAATCACCACCGCAGACTTGTAGGCGCTGCCAATTGCAGACTGCGACAATGCGGCGTATACGTAATGAAGGAGGAGGAGTCACCACCACACATAACGTATACGCAGTGCTGGACTAAGTTGCAGACCCAATGCATAACAAATAAATAACAAAGGCCTGACCATCATTATGGAAAAAAAACAAGGCAAAGGAAAGTCGAAGGAAAAAATGGAAGCGCCGCACTAATAAGTTTTAAGAAAAATGAAAATGAAAAATCGTTTGTGCATTTTTATAAGTGCAAAAATATGCAAATAAAGTAAATCATTACTGGACTGGACCAAAGGCAGACAAAGTTCTTCTTCAGTGATTTTTTTCCTATACTTTTTTTTGTTTGTTATTCTGCCTTTGCTGCTGATGACTGCAGAAGGAGCCGAGGGATGGGGTCAGAAGGAAGCCCGAGCCAGAATCATAATTTGGCGATTTATTTGTTTGTTTGTTTTATTTGCCCCGTCTAGGCCGCCATTGAGAATTATGGTCTGCCGTCTGTGTCGGCAACTGGAGCTGACACAAAGCAGAGGGGGCCGGAATAAATGTCCAACTTAAACCCCATCGATATACTTTTAAAGTTCTTTGACAATTTCTCACTGGCAATTCAATTAGTTTTAATTGCTCGACTTGGCGGACGTTTAAATATTTCCCAGGCCATGGCCATCAATAAAATCAATGCAGGCCATAAATCTTCAAGCCTTTCATTGCACAGCCAAATGCAAAGTTGGAATTCGGTGCCCGATTCGATGCTCTGGCGGAAACAAAGATAAAGAACCTTTTGTTGGACATATGCAGCCAGTCGAGAGGAAAGGACATAATGCCTTGGACTTGGCTTGGCTTAGTTGCCAATTTCCTGGCAAAAAAATAGCCAGGAAAGCGAGAATTATTTGCCAGGATGTCCGAAACATTGTTGGTGTCAACAAATTCCTTTTCAACGGCTCCAAAAAAATGTTCGACCATTGCGAGCAGCAAAAAAAGAGAACAAGGAGAAAAAACCAACAAGCGGAGCGAAGACAAAATTAATGTGGAGACATTAGAGAATGTCCTGAAAATGTTCCGCACTGCTCTAAGTCCTTGGCAATTAAATTTCGTGTTAATTTTTTGGCCCTTCCCCCTTCTGGTTTTCTGGCCAATTAACTATTCGTAAAGAGCACTGGGAAGGTTTTTAATTGTTTTAATGGATCGTAAATCTCTTTGTACAACTTTCTGATTGTTGCTGCTGTTCTTCAGTGCCGACGCTCATAAATTTTGGCATTTAAAATTTCGAAAATCCAACATAAAACTATGCAATTTTATGGCCCCAATTGAAAACTACAAAAGCAGACCGAATACTCATTAGGTCGAAATTTAATTGTCTAAAGTCCAATGTACCCTAGCGTGTTTTTTTTTTTTTTGGTCTTTCCAAACGCGTGTGTGTTCAGTCATAAAAGAATAAATCTGTCTATGAGATTAATTTCTGATATATGAGTTGCGTTTCATCTTGCGGGAAGCGCTGGATAAGGTCCTAGGATGGGTTTTGGTCTGGCTAAAAGTCTGGGTCTCTGAGAGAGACCCTTACCACTTAACACAACCAACTCATCCTCGGTTAGTGTTCATTGAACCATAAGAAGACAGTGACAGGAATTGAGGGAGAACGCTACTCCCCGAGAGTCACTGGTTGCGGGCGAGCTCTTTAACAATTTTGGCCAGCCTATAAATTCGCCTGGGATCCTGCCTAGATGTTGGAAGGTCCTTTACTGGGCACGCCCTCCTGCGGCGCATTTAGCTTTCCCGTTGACATTTCTATGTTGCATTTGGTTTTATTTATGTGGCGCCAGTTGGTTCCTTCTCTGCGGGTTTTTCAGAACAAGGGGTTAGCACTTTCACTCGTTTGCTGGGCGATTATCGCGGTGCCACAAAAAATCATACGACTTAGGAGTGGTCTAAAAGGTGATTCTGAATTTGAATTTGATTTGAAGAGGATTATTTGGTGACTTTTGAGAGAAGGTATATTTTCCCTAAAAAGTTTTCCAAGTAAATCACCGTCTCTGGCTTTTTCACTTTTCTTTTCCTGGAATATCATAAGATTAAGTAAACCAAAAATGTTTTCAAAAATAACCTCACTCTACCACAAATTCATCTTAAAAAAAAAATAAATTTTTTCATGTAAACAATTAATGTTGTGGTTTAAATAAATTTTATGTTCTCTTGCTTTAATTATTCAAAGATTTTTTTCCATTTACAAACATATTCCTAGAAATCAATCTTAGTTTTTTAAGGTTTATTTATTTGTCTATAAGTTTTTTACAACATGCCCTTCGATAAAAGTATTTATTATGATTTAAAATGTATCTGTATAGATTTCAATTCATCCTAATAAAGTAAATTAGAGGATTTTCTTCAATAGAACTATAGTAAAATAGTTTTGGCTTTTGGTAAAGTTGATAAAAAAAAGTAATATTTTGTAGATAGATTGATTGAGTAAAGGATAAACTTACCATTTTCCAGCATTTTTCCGCGCTCAGATGTTCTCCACTCTCCGTTCACCCTTTGCCTTTTTTCGCTGGCTGTGATTTACATCTTGTGCTTTGACCTCGCCGGAGGATTTTCCCGAACCGATTTTAAGTAGGTCGTATTATGATTGGACAGTGCTTATTAATATTTTATATATTCTTGCGCCATAGCCCTTTTGACGTTTGGCTATGAACATATTGTATTTCACTAATGTTTATGCTTGAAACTATTGCATATTTATAAGTGCTGGTTAGGTTTATAATGTTGTATTTGTGGGGGTTATATAATAATTGCTCGTTGGCTATATTGCGTTTTTATTTTTTGCGATTATGTTGGATAATATAAATATATTTTTGTAGTTTTTTTCATTTTTTTTTTTTGTTTTTTTATATATATTATTGTATTATATTAATAAGGAGATGTTAACGGTCCTTTTATTTTATTTGATTTTGTTTTATGTAAATTATTTGTTGTTAACTTATAATTTCGGTTTATTTTATTGAGTTGAGTATTAAGTTTATTGTGCTATATATATTATTTCAAATTAAAGTTTTTGCTTTAAAATATTTGTAGTTTTTCTAGAATATTTGATAATTTATTTGTAGTCTGTTGTTTGCGACTTTTTATTTATTTTAAAGTTTTTTTAATATTTTACATGTTTTTTTGATGTTCCTGAAGCTTCCTTTTTTGGAGATCCCGATGTTGTGAAGATGCTTATCCTTCGGAGCTCCGCTGGCGTGTGCTCTGCTCTTTCTCCGCCTGACGTGCTGACGGCCAGGACTAGGACTAGTCCATTGCCTTGAGTCCTTTCATTAAGCCTGGCCAGATGAAACAATCAGCGTGCTCCTGCCAAATCACAGTTGTTCTTGTGTTGGGTTCGAGCCAGAGGCGAGTCCTTTGAGTCCTCCCCCCCTCTCTCTCAGCCTCTCCAGTTTTTGGCATCACGTTGGTCAGTTGCTTCGCACACACGCACGCACACACACACACACTAACTCACTGGCACACTCATTTCTACACCACAGAGCAACTGGTTGTTGTTGCTGTCATTTGCAGCTGCAAAGCCAATACCCGCGTGTTTTTAATTGTTTATTTTTGTTTTCTTCTTATTTGCTGTATAATCGAGACGGACGTGCGAGTATCCTTGAGGGGTGGTTCGTACTGCCCAGGCTTCACTGTGTCGTCTCAATGGGTGTTCCGCTGCGCGCTTGTGTGTGTGTGAGGGCGGGAGATGGTTCAAACAGAGAGAGGGGGTCACCGAAGAGAGCTGTCAATGGGCCATCAGCTGATCTTGGCCCTGATGTTTGAGTTGGCTAATCAAACGCGGTTCGTGGCCAAAAAAGTGCGCTGCGTTGCACCCTCCTTCTCCTCCGCTATCTGCTGTGTCTCCTCCTCTTCCCCTTCGTCTTGCCATCATTGGCCACATCCTGCGTCACCTGTTTTTGTTGTTGGCCGGCCACTTTTCTTGGCTGGCTACGCGTCAAATTGAAAGCCCAACTCCGCTGCCGTTGCCGCTCAATTGGCAGCTAGCCGTGGACCCGGATAGCGATTGTCCGTGTCCGGGTCCGGTGTTGGCCGCCCTGCCAGCCTTTGTTGGCTCGCCACACCAGACGCTACCAGTTTCTTGGCCAACTGACTGACGACTGGCCGCGCGGCCTGCCAAAAAGCGAGCCAGAGGCCCTCGAACGAGTGCAGCGTTCCCACCATAGCGTTCTCTACTCTTCTGTTCTCTTCTCTCTTTGTCGCTTTCTGCTTTTTGTGTCGTCATCGGTTGACTCTTTCGCCTCGCCCCGCGCCTGCTTGGAATCGCTTATGCCCTCCCCCTCTGGCCGCTCTTTTTGCTCACTGGCACACACATGGGGCCGCCTCCCACTCCCCCTTGCAGTATTTGCTCTGCGCCTGCAGCTCCCTCTAGCCCGCTCTTGCTCTCTCCCAACTGGCGGAGCTCCAAGCAAGTGATCCCCATTCCCCATTTTGGCTCACTCGTGTAACTTCGTGTAGCCTTCGGCGAATGCTCGTCGTCGCAGCAGCAGAGCTTCCTCTGCCCTCCAATAATGCAGTGACATGACATCCATCCCCTTTGCCTTGATTTCTTCCATGATTTTGAGTATTTTTCAAATATTTTTGAGTGTTTAGTTTTTTATATTTGAGTTTTAGTTATTTTTTTGTCGTCGTTCCGGTATTGGCCGCGAAAACAACACAACTATATGATTTATGCTTAGCACGTGGTTTTAAATGCCGGAAAATAAGGGAATTTATGAGAGAATTTTTAGGCTAAATAATTGGTATTTAACAGTTTTTGAAAATAAGATATCTAAAACTACCATATTTTGAAATTAGCAAATCGTATTGATCATTGAGATATTGTAATTTTACTCGTATAGGGGTCTTATGTCTTCAGTTTCAAGGAATAATATAGTTAACATAGTAATACTTTTTAAATCTAAAAAAAAAAAAACACAAAGAAAAATGTACATCCCTAAATTTAAATATTACAATTTGTAAATATTAATTTAATTAGAAGTTTGTATAAATATATGCATATAATTTTGAATTACGTAAACTTTCTTTGTATTTTTTATTTGATTTTATTTCATATTTTTGATAACATATTATTTTTTTCCTTAAATTTTAAGATCACCGTAATTTTAGCTACCATTCAATATTTTTTCATTGCCTTAGAAAAACATTTTCTATTGGTTTCTGCAATCTGAGGGTTACTATTAATTTTCAGAACGAGAAATGAAGCTATTGTTTTTCAAATTGTTTTTATCGGAGAAAACGAATCTCAGCAAGGTAATCTGCGGAGCAACAATCAATTTTCCTACCCCAATTATGAATGCATATGCAGGAGGGAGCGGAACAAACAGATCCGACAAAGATATGTATATAAATACGTGGCTGCCTTTCGACAAAGGCATAAACGCGGTCATAAAATTAGAATTTAAATGAGGCACTAAAAAGTGCAAAAACTACAAAGGATGAAAAGGAAAACTTGAGCACAGACTTCGAGCCCTTCGAGTGCTCGAGCAAAATGAATGCAAATGGTCAACAGGTTTTAGCACATGCACATCTTCGCAGGACATCGATGCCAATCAGAATAAGTGGACTTAGGCGAGTGCCCGTCCCACAGGATCAGCCAGCAGCAGCCATACGCTCTCATCCTGAGTGGATGCTGTGTCTGAGTTATGAAACGAGCGGCGCCAGTGTAAAAATTTTATGCAAGCGAATAGCAAAAATCTCGTTGTAAAATTGTAACCAGCGCTAATAAATTTCTAATAAATGCATGTTAACTAAAGGCCACAATGTTGTAAGTGCACCGACAAAAAATATGTCTATTTATTGGTATTCAAAAAAGATGTAATCTAAGAAAAGAGACTGTGACCTAAAGGTGAAGACAAACAACTAATAAAATTATATAAAAATATGGGATTCATAATAACGTATAAAATAAGCATTCTTTTCAGTTTTAAATAAATTTTAATAAAATATTTGCATTTAACAAAGATACTCTATTATAAAAAAAAGTACACTTCAAATACATTTAATTATAATAATAATAATAACTTTTTTATGTGTATTTTTAGGGACCGACAATCGGGCGTGTTAATTGAGCACCGATTACGCGGCCATTAATGGGATTTCCCCTGCCAGCTGAGGGGCCGAAGGTCAGACGGGAGTCAGTTAACCACCGGCAGAACAGCAAAAAGTGTGACAACAACAACACACGTTGACCACAGCAGCACGTGCTGCCAGAGGCCAAAACAAGTCCCTCCTCTGAAGCAGCATCCCCATATCACTCCTCCCGGTCTAATACCAAGAGAGAAGCCCATCACCAACAAATGGAGAATCGGGGAACTGCTGTTGCTGTCGCCCTGTTTCCGCTACCAACTAAACGTTTATTTATTGCCCAAACAGCGCCAAAGGACAACAGCGTTAGCCTCGATCCCCACACCTGTGACGCTGGAAACGCCTGCACCACTTCAGCTAGACAAGGGCCAGCCCAAAGATAAACACATGAGGGTGAATTAGGCTGGAACTCAGAGTAAAGATTAAGTAGAATGGAATTTACACATTTAAGGTTTTTCTTTTGACATTTAAAATACATTATTTTATCTCTTTTTTAAACATTTTCATTTGGGGAACACTTATAAAAATTATAAATATACATGTAATAAATGGAATTACCTTAAATTAAAACCTTTATTTAATGAAAAATAAAGCTGAATGTTACGCGAACTCTACATTAATAAATATAGGTACACATAGATGGTCCACCCCGATGAACAACACTCTCCCCTTTATTTAGCATCGCCACTGTTGCCAACATTTCTTTTAACTGGGCAGTAAAAGCACCGTAGATATGAGGGCAGGGGCTAAGGTTCAGGCTGAGAGCAAAAAGCGAGAGGACGCCACACATCTTGATTTTTGCCAAACAAAACATTTTTCGAGCACTTGCTCAACGAGACTGCAACAATGGCTATAACTGTATTTGGTTATGTTAGTCACGTGGCCTCCACTCAGTTTTGGCCAAATTGCTGGACAGCAGAGAGAAAAGAGGGAAATTTTACAGCGAGGAAAGGGTTGTACTTGCGATGGCAGAAAAACCGCAGTGTTTTTATTTTTTCTTGTGGTAACCAAAGGAGCAAGGACCCAGCGGGAAAGTTAAGAAAGGGTGCCCAGAATCACCGATTCAATAGAAACACTTAAATCTTTTGGTTGGCAAACTTTGTTATGATTTTTCCAGTTAAGAAATCTTTGAATATGGACTAAAAAATATGTAAAAAATTAAATAAGGTAAAGTACATATAGTCTGTAAGACTGTAATTTAATGTATTCTAAGCCCGACTTTACCAGAACACGATTTTAATCCCTCAGGCATTACCAAATATTTGTTGGCCTAATATGTTAGTCTCTTGGCCTTATCTTTAAATCCTTTTTTCCTAACTTAAACTGTTTGGCTTTATCCTTCTTTTTGCCACCGAAAGGAATTTCTAATCGCTTTCCTGAAAATTACCTTCCATCCGTTTTTCGTTTTTTGGTTTCCAGCTTTTTTGCTCTAAAGGCGTTGAGTTGATAATTTCCTAAGCCCGCACAAAGTGCCGAGGACAATGAAGAGTCACCCACATTATCGAAAAGTTTTCGGGTCATTAAGCTGGCCAAAGGCAGGAGGAACAGCCAGAACAGACAGAGCAGCGAGCGGCTATGGAAGGTACAAACTAACCGGATAGAAAAACAATTGAATATTGAAGTGGCAATTAAAGTATGTTTTTTGGGAGAAACTTTAGCAGATTCAACGGGATGGCAATTTAATGCACATATGCCGAGATTTATGTGTTTTGTACGCGCCACGCTTGGCCAGAAGGGCGAAACAAAGCGACATTTCGCTTTTAGACAATATTTTTCTTTCCTGGCAAAGGCGCATCCGCATCTCTTCGAGCTGGGGGAAATGCCATAAAGAAAGAATCATCTCATTCCATCTAATGCCATACCATTCCATGTGCTGGCATTTAAATGCACGAAATTGTTTTTGCCGCTCGCTGGCATCCTCTGACAGGATGCGAAAACGTTTGAATATTCGCTTCCACTCCCAGGACACTGTATCCTTTTTCTGTCTCTTTATTTATTTTGTTTTGTCGCTGTCGGCGATTTTTTGCCTGGCCGCGTATTTGGCATCGCGATAGCGCCAGGAATCGTCTGCCCAGCGCCACCAAATGCACTTCAAATATCGGCCAATGCGTCAGGGGGAACTTTTACCAAATACATATATACATAAATAGATATATATACTATGCTAAGAAGTACGGCTTGAGGAGCACCAACTTGGGGGCACACCATCCGCATTTTAATTTAATTCGCCTTGTTTACTCTGTCGGTCACTCGTCGCGTCTGCATTCAAAATGCGTTTTCTATGCGGCGAAGTGCAGGGCGGCAGTGGAAAATCACAGAAAAATACGCGAAAGCATTTGTCATTTGCATTCAACTGGGCCTGCATGGGCTCTTCTTTGATTTTCCTCATCGGGGCCTGATCTGAGCTGTTGTACACTTTTGGCTTCTTCTGCGGAATCAGGGCAAAAAGTTGTTGGAAAAGTTTCACCGTTGTTGTCAGACTCGCCGTGATTTGTGCCCCACCTGTAAATTGGTAATAGAACCACTTGATTGATACAAATCCTGGTTGCATTCTTGAGAGGGTCATCTAGGGAAATAAAACAAATCTTTTTACAATAATTATCAAGAACAAAATCAGTTACCATATCTTAAGGTAAAACACAGATATTTTCAAAATGTATTAGCTTAATCATCAACTCTTAAATTTAAAAATAACTCCAAGTACATGAACATCAACGGCACTTTCTCGTATGTCTTAATAATTAGAATAGACTGCGCCAGTCAACATTTCCCGACGCGACATATTCCCAACAGGTGTAGACGCCACATCCAATTGCACGGCTATTTTCGGTCATGGGAACGATGACATCCTCATCCTCGTCAGAGTTCGCTATAAATATATGCGGAGAGGCAACTAAATGCATCTGCAACTTCGCAGATCAACTTGAATACCCCCAAAAGTCGTAGGACTCACTGGATGGTTATGGCCAACCGCAACATTGCGACACAAAACACTTGAACGAGCAGCATCCGCACAGGGAGCATCCACCCGCTCCTGTGTTTGAGTTATTTTACGAGTTTTATTGGCTTTTATTGGCAACGAGATTTGAATTTTTCAAAACGACACTTGCTGCCGCTGCTGGTCTTTTCGGTCTGTTCTCCTCTTTGGCTTAATCGTTAGTCATTTTTTATGGCCAGCACTTTGCCTCGAGGGTCTCAAACAGGTGGCGTCGGGATATGTGAGTCCGCATCCTGGACATAACTTAGCCGCTGATTGCGCTTTTATGGCCAAAAGTTGTTCCTCCAAAAAAGTGGAAAACAAAAAATAAACAAATATTTTTTGCGATAACCACAAACTGCTAATTAACTGTTGACTACAGAACCGTTTAATCCCTTTGGCCTTAAATGTCCGACCATCAAAAAAATTGAGTGCAAATTCCGGGAGATGCCATTCAAAGTGTGCCGCATAATGGCAGGCGACTGACAACTTGCTAATTTTCATGCGCCATTTAAGGGGCGAATCCTTATTTCAAGGATACCGAAAAACTCTCCCCTTTTTTCCCTGTCACGAATTCACTTGACAACTTTTTTTTGCTGGTGACGGCTTCTTTTTTTTTTTTTGTCGATGCGACGAGCCAAGCCTCCTTTGGATCTACTTAAAATTCAGTGCCTGACATAAACATCCTTAAGCATCCTGCTAGTCAACAGTCAGTAGACAGCAGTCGGCATTGCCAGCAATGCGCTTTAACGATATGTCAGAGATTAGAGAGCGTGGTAAATAGATGCCAGGACAATTAATTGGGGGAATTAGTGGGGTACGTAGATAGGGAAAAGTGTAATGTTTTTATATTTTTGTTGTTTTTTTAGCTAGAATTAAAAATGAATGCAATAGTCAAGGGAAAATGTTTGCTTTTATAGTGATGTTTAAGGCAGGTTAGCCTTTATTATTTGCGTGTTTTCACAAGCTAGGTATTTTCTATATCAAAATTTATTTAAATATTACTATATATTTTCTACCAGAATAAATACATATTTTTAAATGTGTTAAGTAATAAATTTACGCTATTAATGTAACAAATTCCTTTTGGCATAAAGTCAAACTTTAGTTTCCGTACTTGGAGAGTAACCTTAGCCAGAAAATTTACCAATGTAATTTCGTTGCCCTCAAGAAACATAAATGCAATAATAACCACAATAAAAATCTGTAAAAATGAGCATTACATGAGCTAGCTTATAGGAGTATGAATCAAAATAAAATAACCGCCAGCGGCAATCCCGAAACAAAGCAAACAATAATTTCCCTCATATATAAAAATATAGCGAGGACAGAACTAGACTTTGGGAGTGGGCGAAGGGACTGGCAGTGTTTTGGCCCAACTCAAAACGGATGTACAAATTGCGAGGCATAATTCAAATTGTTTGACTTCTTGACAATGCCTCCCACTCGCTGGGATTTGGCCGAGATGAGGTCCTTATCTTGGCATATGTGCCTTGAACTCGGAACTGGCGCCATTCGCCTGCAATGTTTCTGCTTTTCTGGGCTATTTATTTAAGCTCTTGACTGCACTCGCCGGGAATTAAGTTCCCTTCCATATACCAGAGTGCGTGTGAGTCACATTAATTAGTTGAACTGCCAGAAAGTGCGCTTAAAAAGCAATTAAATGTGATTAGCATAAGTTGCCCCTCTCACTCACATATATAATATAATATATATTTTCTAAAAACTGCCGCATACTTTTCGGCGTCTGTGGATTTTTGAAGGAGGTGGTCATATTGCTGCATATTTTCTGGCTGCCATTAGGTTCGAATGAGTTTTTGGCGGTTTTCTGGCCTGGCCTTAAAACCATTCGGCTTAATTAGTTGGCCAACGCCAGCAGTCGACGCCCTCGCCTTGCTCTTCTCGTTTTATTTCTTTTTTCGGGCCCAAAAACTATGAATTTATTTGACACTTGAATAAATGCGGTTTTTGCGGCAGCCAAAAACGAGGAAAAATGGCAGAGCTTATATTTTTCAAAATGGATTTGCTAGCAGCCAAAAATGTCTGTCGGCACACACATGCTTGATATATAACCCATGTCGTACTCTTGTTCCGCAGTTCGATTCCCAGCTTCCCATCGCCATATCCGCTACCCGATTTCCTTACACGCCAAAGGGGGAATCCCCTGTCTGGCTGGGGGGCGTATGTGTGTACTTAGCATTTTGTAAAATTCCATTTTCAGGGCCCTCCCTAATTTATGAATGCTGGTAAGGCGGTAATTGTGTGATGTGCGAGTGTCCTGTGTGTATAAAGTGCACTTTTGGCGAACAAAGGATAAGCGGGAAATGATGTCATCTTTGGCTGGGGTTTTGCGGATTAGAAGGTGACTGACTCTGAAGTATGCCTGATGGGGAAATATACATCTTCATTCTTTTCAAATTTGTATTAGAGTTCAGTGGATTTATGGCAGGATGAAGATGTTCTAATAGGTAAGGAATAAATATAGAAACATTCTAAAAGAACTTGTTCTAAATTAAAAGCATAAAATGAAGGTAATAGTATCGATATTTTGGACTAGCTTAACTTAAAAATTTACCCAGATTAATACCGTAATCAACATAAAACTAAATAGTGAAGAGCAGAGCCGCTATGACTAGGTGTTTACTTTCTCCATTAGGCATTGATGTTTTCTGACCCTTTGGGTTAACTGAGAATCAGACTCGCAAACGCGACCTTGCCCACAAACATTTCTGGGGCAATGTACGCGGCCCCTCCCAAATCTATTTTAATTTGTCAATTTGCAATCAAGAGAGCCCACTGAAACTATTATAAAAGCCATATCAAATTGTGAGAGCGATAACCGAACATGTCGTAATCGCAATATTCGCGACTCAACCAAGTGATAAAAATGGATTCTTTCGGCGCTCATTTACCGGCGAGTCGAACACCTTTTTATCGCAGTCGCACTTCCATTAATGCACACCATTTAAATTCGACGCCCTGTCCGGCGAAAAGTGTACAATTGCTCCGTGACCACAGTCCGTCGCAGGGAGTCAATCGAGTCGGTCCCATACTCTTTGTCCGAACAATCAATTTCAAATAAATATAATTATTCTCGGCAACCAACATGCTCGGCTGCTTATCAACGTTCCTGGCCTACGTAGGGCTCTATGCCCTGGCCTCTTATCTGTACGAGCAGCTGCGAACGCCTTATAGACTGCTCAAACTCAGGTATTTTGGCGATCCCAGCCAGAGGCCCACGCTCAAGGAACGCTACGGCGACTGGGCAGCCATTACGGGCAGCAGCGATGGCATCGGCAAGGAGTACGCCAAGGAGCTGGCCCGGCAGGGCATCAATGTCGTCTTGATTGCCAGGAACGAGGAGAAGCTCCAGGCGGTTGTGAAGGAAATCGGTGAGTCTAAAGGTGGACAGATAATTAACCTGTTAGATTAACCCCTTTTAATCAATGGACTGGCATGACTATTACCTTTCGCTTAAGAGATTTTATACATATTTATATGGAAAAATTACTAAAAGTCTTTGAAATCCTTATTTGATTTTAAATATAAATTGAATTTATTCTTTTTACATGTCTTAAATTTTGATCAAAAATAAATCTAACCTAATAATTACAAAAATATTTAAATTCCTATACCAAATATTATATATTTTGCATATCTACAGAAGAAGGCTGCATTTTTAGTCAAATTAAACGAAGATAAAGCTGTTAAAATTTTACAATTATGGCATCCACAATATTAATTATCGCTCTGTTTCAACAGTGACTTTGATTGCTCCCATTAGCCGGAAAATATATCCATATTTGTTTAAAAAAAATCATGGCTATTTAAAAGAACACGCAAAGCACCTGCCGAAACGGCATTTTAAAGTCATGCAACTTTTTGGCATTCAATAACCGTACTTGTGTTGTCACTGGCCGACTTTGCAGGCTCATTTTAATTATCAAGTTCATGTATCAAAAATTAAAACAATAATTTTTATTGTTACATTTTTATGCAAACAGAAAGCGAGAGCAAAGTGCAGACCAAAATCGTGATAGCTGACTTTACCAAGGGCTCGAAGGTCTATGAACATATAGAAAAGGAACTGGCTGATATTCCCATATCCATACTAGGTAAGTAAGACATATTAAAAATAAAAATTGAATAAAAATATAAATTAAAATGAATAATCCAAATTTAATCCTTTACAGTTAACAATGTAGGAATCGGTTCGCCTAATTCTGTTTTGAAATGGACGCAGGAATCCACCCAAGACATTATCGATACCAATGTGGTGGCCGTTTCGCAGCTGTCCCGCATCTTCTTTCAACGCATGAAGGCAGAAAAAATCCGGGGAGCCATCGTCAATGTGAGTTCCGGAACGGAAATGCAGCCACTGCCCTACGCCGCCTATTATGCCGCCTCGAAGGCGTATAACCGCAGCTTCACTCTGGCTCTGCATGCTGAGGCCAAGCCCTTTGGAATCCATGTCCAGCTTTTGTCCCCCAATTTCGTGGTGACCAAGATCAACTCTTACTCGAAACGGATCATGAAGGGCGGCCTGTTCATTCCCACGGCGGAGTCTTATGCTCAGAGTGCTGTGAATCAGCTGAGAGATGGGGTGGACGAGACGCCGGGTCATCTGTGGCATCACATTCAGAACGCTGCCGCGACCGTTTTCCCCTGGCGGGTTCGTCTTTTTATGGCCGTAAAGATTTTCTCCCTCATGAAGAACAAAAAGAAGCAGAAGTAGAATATACCAAATAGTTTTGACTTTGAAAAATTTAGTTTTGAAACAAATAAATTTCTTTATTTTGTAAATAAAATAAAGCACACTTTTAGGCTTTGTCATTATTCTTAAGTTGGTTAGTGACAGACTATCTAAGGTTTACTTAGGTTACGTATTATCTTTCTGTATATTAAAGCATTAGTGACAGACTATCTAAGGATTACTTAGGTTACGTATTATCTTTCTGTATATTAAAGCATTAGAAACATGTTTTAAGAGAATAAAATTTACTTTGAAATAAAATTCATTTTTATTTTCTAACTAAAGAGCCCGTTTCTCTTTGTTGTCAGTCTGAAATCTGTATACATTTTATTATTATAACCTTTTTAAATTTTGCCATATATTTAAATATATTAAAAATGTGTAATATGGAAAAGAAAATGCATTTAAAAATATACATATTTAGTACGTTTAGATATAACTATATTTAAGCTGTAAACATTTTAAATAAAAAACCAATAATATTCTTTATAAAACCAAAATTTTGTTTAGTGCAGTGATAAGTACTGGTTCCGTAATCCATACATTATTCTCTTATCTTTCAATATTCTCTTATCGTTGACCTAAGGCCTATATAAAGAGAACTCTCTTAATAAAGCAGCCATTTCAAAAAGTAAGCTCTTACACCCAGCAAGCTATGGCGTTCTTTTGGCAGCTGATCTCTTTGGTGGGATTCCTCTGTACTCTTGCCTTTCTGTACGACAACTTCAAGTCCTTGATAAGTATAATTAAGGCAGTCCTTCGGCCACATTTCCAGCCAGAATTGCCAAAAACTTTGTTAGAAAAATACGGCAAATGGGCAGGTGAGTGTTTATATTAGAAATTATTTATTAGGCGCATTGTCTGTAATTATTTAACTACACGTAATTTTTAAAAAATTTTATTTTAAATATTTTAATGACAGACCAACAAACGTTTTTTTCCAGAAATTCAAACTTTTGAACCATTATAAAGATAAGCTATCAATTCTGTTGGCAATTCAGTGGAATAGGTTATGGTTGAGTTCAGTTTATTATCATTGAACTTTAAATGGAATCTCTACACCAATATCAAAGCAGTTAAAACTTTGCTCTACTTATTCAATATTGGCATATTTAAACCTCAAGAGACTGTCAATAATAGATTATTCAATTTGAGTTAGGAAAGCACTTAACAACAATGACGAAAGGTCCGAAGTGCAGTTTGGCTAAATTTTTACCTGTCGCACGGACAGCCAACATTACGCATTAAGCTGAGATAAACATTCAATAGTCACTATGATTTTCCTTTATTTTATATTGTCACCATGAAGAGGTTAACTTCCATTGCGCTCTTTTGCTAGCATGCAGTTGCTACATATTGATAATCAGAATTATCAATGAAATTGAGGTAGTTTGATATTTTAATACAAGCTTTTACAATCTTCGTGTTAGATAAGATTAAAAGTCTACTATCACCATGATTAATTGATTTTATTACTAATTGTATTGTCATCATGAACAGCAGTTTATTTTAAATTTAAAACGATTTTTGATGACTTGATGACTTTTTAAATAAATAGGAAGGCAATAATTTATTAAATGGATTAAAAAAATTTTAATTTTTATAGTTACTTACTTAAAGTTTGAATTTAATTTCTCTCAGTGGTAACGGGATCCACCGATGGCATTGGCAAGGAGTATGCCAGGGAGTTGGCTCGTCAAGGACTCAACCTGGTGCTCATTTCGCGGACGAAGGATTAGGTAAGATTTTTAGTAAATCCCAAAGATGTCAAATATTTATTTAAATCGGATAAATTACAGAGAGCCAATACAAAGTGCAGATCAAGTGGATTGTTGCTGATTTTGTCAAAGGACGTGAAGTATATGAACATATTGAAAAGGAATTGGAGGGAATTGAAGTTGGAATTTTAGGTAAGTAATGGAAAATTTGCGATAACGCATTGGTTTTTATATAATGTATAATTGTACAAATCTTCAGTCAATAATGCCGGCATGATATACGAACATCCGGATACTATCGATCAAGTGCCGGAGGACGTGCTGTGGAATCTGCTGACCGTCAACATGGGATCCGTGACCATGCTCACCCGCAAGATCCTGCCCCAGATGATTGTTCGGCGGAATGGAATCATTGTGAATGTAGGATCCACCTGCGAGCTGCAGCCACATCCCAATCTCACTGTCTATGCGGCCAGCAAGGTATTTGTGTCCTATTTCAGTAAGGGATTAGAGCAGGAGGTGGCCAAGCACAACATCGACGTCCAGCTGGTGATGCCCGGTTTCGTGGGAACCAACATGAACGCTTATTCGGATAAGGTGATGCAAGGTGGACTGCTATTCCCCAATGCCTACACCTACGCCAGGTCTGCCGTCTTTACACTGGGAAAAACGAACGAGACCAACGGCTTCTGGGTCCATAGTGTACAGGTATTAATATAATATAAATTATGCGTGCGATACGTATGAGTGATATTATTTAAGAATTGCCTAAATAAAATCTCACATACGCACCGTTGTCTCTAAATTAAATTTAGATGTTTAAACTTTAAAGTCATGAATATTTAAAGTCATGTATAAAATATTTGAGCAATGTTCCAAAAAATATATAAAATAAAATAAACTCATGAGTTTGTCGTTGGAAAGAACTTAATTTTTTTAAAGGGTTGGCACTAGTCTAAATATTATAAACAAATTTTAATAGGAAAATATTGTAAATAAATTATAGCACAGTTTCAGGCAGGTTTATAACTTAGCGCGAGGTTTGTGGCTTGGCTAAGCTGTGTTCGAAATGTTAAACTCTAACGAATACTTCGACTTTAGATCCTTTTTTTTAACGGCAAACAATTTTTTAATTAAGGGAATAATTCCAGTTTAAATAAATTATGCAAAAATTAAAATTGTATATTTTGTATATACATTCTTTATTTTACTAAAAAGGTAACACTGTCCACATATAGAACTATCGAAGAAAGCTTTTGATTTTCTTCGTGAAAGAACTTTTCAATCACCACTTTCAGTATGGAATCAATATTCGGCTAGATAGGCCGCAGCTAAAAGTTTCTTATTTATAAAATATTGATTTTTTTGCCGAGTGAAATAAACGTGAGTTTAAATTAATTATTTTAATGTAAATGGTGCTTAAAATGCCTTTTATTAATTTGGCTTGTGGAACATAGATTTAAGTAAGCTAAAACTCAATATTGAAGAACTTAAAAGAGCCTTTCTCCATTAACAGAGTAAACATTGGGAGCAACAAGTAGAAACTTTGAAAATTGGAAACCCGTATGCCCTTTGAGCTTACTGAATTTTAAGCAGTGAATTTTAAAAGTGACAGCTCCGTATATCACACTTTGAATTAATGTTCAGCCCATAATAATTGTGGAAGATATTCACACATCAGCAATTTTGGGGGACACACTCCATTATCATTAACCCTTAATACCGTTTTCATTCAATAACATCGACTTGATTGCCGAGTACATTAACTGAATGTGAAGTTTTTACACTAAAAGTTTATGGTAGCCGGCAAAAATAAATATATAAACAACTTCTTAAGATTTCATATTTCACTGAAGCGCAGTGCCAGCCTTGTTGTGCTTATTTGTTCGGAAATACATTTCTGCTTGGTTCCGCAGTTGATAAGAGCAATAAATATATATTACAACGCATGGTATTGAGAATATAGAAGATAATGGAAGAGGTTTGTTCAACTATAATTAAGTGTTGGAGGAGTTGAAAGCAGAACGAAGTAATGATAACTGAGTACTTCGAGTAAATAAATAAATTATTCAATAATTATGAAACTATTTAATAACCTCTAAAGGTGCGATAAAATAATAACACCAATTTGTATCTGAAAACTGTCTCAATCCCAGAGTTTTTAGCGATAATGAACTCACTTTTCAACATGCAAAAAATAGCAAAGGTAAAATGACAAGAAAACTGTCTCAGCTGCCAGGGGTCATTGCATGACTAAAGCCAATTTGACGCATCTTTCGCTTAATTGTTTGCAATTAGTACTACACCGCAAGTAAGCCGATTATGCCCTTAGCAAGTAAGTCGAAATTGCGCCAGTTCGGCGCAAGTTGAATAAAAATTTTCTCAGATTTTGAGAGGGAAACCTATCGTCTCTGGGGTCAACTCTTTTCGTGGCAATTAAATGTCAAATAATTCACCCGCCAGAGACACGTAGTTTTTCATCATCATTTACGGTGACTCTAAACACCGACGACTGTCCGCGGTAAAGGCAGCAAAAGTAAATAAAAATTTTATGAAATAATGAACCGACAAAAACCGAGTAAAACCGCGGAAAAAAGCCCCAACTGCAGTGGCCTTTCCGCTGTAATTGTGGCTCGTTGAAGACCAGATCCGAAAACGAAAACCCGAAACCGAAAGCCCGAAGTCGCGGCTTGAAAAGTTTCAATTCAGTGCGTGATCGGCGCTCCAACCTGCAACTTGTGGCTCCCAAAGAAATAACAGACAGACACACCACCGAAAAAGTGGCAATTGTAAATTAGTAATTCCCGGCGTAACCATAAATAATCAGCGCGAGTGCGTGTAGTGATAAGCTCGGGTTCCACAAGCCATTCGATTCGGTCTTATCGCCAACCGAAAGTTCGTTTATTTGACTCTATAAAGAGAGTTCTTAAATTTTAACATGCAGCCAGTTCTAGAAGTGAGCATCTACACGCTGCTCAAGATGGCGTTCATTTGGCAGCTGGTCTCCGCGGTCATCTACATAGTGGGATCCCTGACGATCGCCGCCTTTCTATATGACAACTTTAAGTCCCTGATCAGCATTATCAAGGCAGTGCTGGAGCCATATTTCCAGCCCCATTTGCCAAAGACTCTTGTGGATAAGTTTGGCCAATGGGCAGGTGAGTGATTTTGTTTTATTTTTAATTATTGTAAGTTTCATTTTTTATTCATATATACAACGCATAGCATAGCACATTTCTATATAAATTTGGAAAAATGTGGTATAAATCAAATTAACTTTGAACTTATTAATAATAAATAGATCGTTGCTTTCCCAAGGTGCTTCTGTAATTAGCTACTTTCCTCGTAAAGGATTATTATCTCTAGGGTATCACATAACTCACTATAGCCCTCTAATCGCAATCTGCCAATCATGTTATTCAATCCGACATTTGCATACTTTAACCCCTAGGGTCTGTCAATATTAGCTTTTTTGGTGTCCGCACTGTCGCAAATGCAAATTGTTTACTAAGCTTTTGGAAAGAGTGTTTTATTTAGAAATACTTCTATATAAAATCGTTCACATAGGAAATGCATCTCATTATTAGCGAAGCTCGAATCCCATTATTTATAAAACCTTCATATTGTTCTAAATTGCATCTTAATTCAAGAAATACTCGGCTATAATTTGTATATTGTGATATTTTTTCGATCATTAACCTAATCGATTTGAGTAATGTAGTAATTTACAAGATTTGGTTTTTATGTTGCTTATGTTATTAGCTACCACGATCAGGAGATTATACTTTTAATAGTTTAATAAATCTTAGGCCAGCAGAGTCAGACTTCCTTGAATACTTACATATCAGTGAATTTAAGGAAAAGGTTACAAACCTCATTATGGATAAGATAACGAACCCATAATCATTATGATTTGGTTCATTAATTGACTTTGTCAGCATGAATAGCTTGCTTAAAATTTCTTATCGGAAAGTTCCTTGAAATTTTACAAAGTCCATACCAGATAAGCGATTGAAGCATAATTGAACCATTTTAATGAAATTAGTACTGATAATGATGATACAAGGTTTCATATTTTAATATATGATTTATATTTTTAACTTTAATTTATCAAGAATTGTTAAATTAAAAATACGCGCTTATATATTTTGGGAATACTTTGAAATTCGCCTTAAGTTCGTAGAATATATATTTAAAATCTTGATATTTGCTTAGTTAGAATCTGAACCTTTATATACTAAAATCAAGAAAATCGACAAATAAAAATTAAATTAAAAAGCACCACATCTTATATTTAAATATAAATGGTAAAATGAATTGATTGATATATCAAATTTAAGCTGTAAAATATAAAGGATATTCAAAAATCAACAAATTACTTGCTCAATTGGCTTTGTTTGTATATCAGTTTATGGAACACGCAAAGTCATTCAACTCGTAAACAAACCGGCTTTGGATTTTCTCGTTTTTTGTTTCACATTTTGCGTTAGCTTTGTTTTGGCTTTATTATTTAATTATTTCGCTTTCATTGACTTGAGTCTCGTGCTGCTCTAGCGGTTATTCATTTTACTGTCGCTTCTCGCGTTTATTGTCTATTATTGTTTAATAAACGCGTGACCTTCCGTGGCAACGACTGATCGACTTCTTCTAATTGAATTATGGTCTTTTTTTTATTGTTCACCAATCGAACTGCCAAATCTGGTTAAAACGTACGGCATTTGCAATTAACTGGCAACACGCAAGCGCAACAATCGATGGCTGGGGTTGTTAATGCCTTTGGTGTTGCTGTTGCTAATATTTCCATGTTGCCATGTTTCCGTTGCACAAATATTTGGCAACCACCAACCAGCTGCCAGTGGCAACATTGCAGCAATTGCCACGCAAGCCGGTTTCCTTCTGATCTGCAGCCAATTCCATTCATGATACTCGAGTGTTTAGCTATTTGCTTTGGTTTGGGCAACCGGCAACTCACAACTACCATCAAGCGATGTGATTAAAAAAAAGCCACACGAATGCAGTGGGTTAATTAGCGGGCAAATGCTAGGTTTAAAAAGGTCTTCCGAAGAGGTCTTCTTCAGTTGCTAAAGTTACTAAAAATAAAAGCAAACGAACGAAAGTGTCGAAATTGGTCAACAACTGATACGGCCTTTAGTTAGCTTTAAAAATATATTTTATGTTAAATAATTGATGATTTCAAAACTGCTATTTTTTAATTATGTTTTTTTTTTTATGCAACTACCAAATTTGAAAGGCTACAGTATGCTAAAATAACTAACTTATATTAAAAGGCACGATACATCTTTAATTTTTTTACAATTTCTTTACGAAATTCTTTTATATAAATTATAAATTACCAATTAAATTTTATGTATACCTGCAAAACCTTAATGAATAATAAAAGCTATATTCCTAAACTCTTTGAGAACTTAATTACAACTCACCAACCACATGCATTTCCATGTTTTCCATCGCTTGTAAAAAATGCGGTTTCCGCTCCTTTTGGCAGCCTTCGATTTTACTCATCAAGTTCTCCTTGGATTCCCTTCACTTTAGTGGTGACGGGTGCCACCGATGGCATTGGAAAGGAATATGCCAGGGAGCTGGCCCGCCAAGGTCTCAATCTAGTGCTCATCTCGAGGACGAAGGAGAAGCTCATCGCCACCACCAACGAGATTGGTAAGCACTACTTAAATCCGCTGTATAGAATTAATTTAAGATTGGTTTACAATTTTCAGAAAGCCAGTACAAAGTGAAGACGAAGTGGATTGCTGTGGATTTCACCAAAGGACTCGAAATCTACGATCAGATTGAGAAGGAACTGGCTGGCATTGAAGTTGGCATATTGGGTGAGTGCTGATAGAAGATAGACCTTATATTTTCAAATAAGGACAAGGGTTCTGTGAATATACTGATGTTTGCAGCTTAGTTGGGAGTAGTTTATATATATCAAAAAATTAATGCCTCTAAATTATAAAACTTAACTATAGAATTTTTAAATTATCAAAAAGGAATCACTAGTTAAATAATGTTATTCTTAGCTAATAACTCTTGATGCAACTACGAATTTTTTATATTATTACAAGATACCTTGTCAAATTCTTGGTTGCCTAATCATAGAAGTTTTTTAACTAAAAGTTACTTCATTAACAAATTGACGTATGTATATTGTACATTCGTCATTGTCAACACAGTGGCAAACCGGCAATAAGCAGTAGCAGCTTTTTATTTGTGTTATTTTTTGTGACTCTTTCTTGTGTGGCTGCCAATGTCAAACAGTAATAATTGCGTGCAATTATAATGACTCTGGTTTTTGGTCTATTGGCGAGGCAAAGAGCGGCTTAGGCGATGTTCAAGTACATCGGCGATGCGCTGTTGTTGGTTTTTCGTTCATATATACACATAAATATACATTTTATTCGCCGGCCAGACTCATAAACGCTTCAGACTCTGACGCGCTTCAGCAATTTACATTTCGAGAAAGAGACCTTGCGCTCGCCTCAAGGCATTTCTACTACACAAATTTTGCCTGATAACAGTTGACATTGATCTTGGTCATGGGAATTTAGTCGTCACGAAAACTTTTATCGGACTTGCTATAAAAATAAATAGCTTATAATTTTCCTATGTGAGGCTTTGCTTCATTGATAACAATCGAACTTTGAGTTTAGTTAGTGACTCACTTATATCGAAATTAATTTCACTTCCTTCTTAAACTTTATAGTGAACAATGTGGGCATGATGTACGAGCATCCAGACAGCCTAGACCTGGTGCCGGAAAAGCTGCTGTGGAATCTGCTGACCGTCAACATGGGATCCGTGACCATGCTCACCCGCAAGATCCTGCCTCAGATGATAGGGCGTCGCAAGGGAGCCATTGTCAACCTGGGATCTGCCTCGGAGCTCCAGCCGCTGCCCAACATGACCGTATACGCGGCCAGCAAGAAGTTTGTGACCTATTTCACCAAGGCCCTGGAGCTGGAGCTGGAGGAGCATAACATCCATGTGCAGCTGGTGATGCCCAACTTCGTGGTTACCAAGATGAACGCCTACGCCGATCGGGTGATGCAAGGCGGTCTTTTATTTCCCAACGCCTATACCTATGCGCGTTCTGCTGTTTTTACACTGGGCAAAACGAGCGAGACGAACGGCTTCTGGACACATGGCTTACAGGTGTGTATATAAAATATGAAGCGGGAGAGTTTCTTGTGGGTTAAAAATTATTAATACTCTATTTAATAATTCATTTAAAGCCATTTAAAAGTCATAATTATTGTGTAAGCCTTTTTGCAACATAAAAACTTATGTATTAATATATATATTGCACCTTTCTTTTCAGTACTTCTTCATGAAGATGGCTCCCCTACGTATCCGCACCTATGTGGGCCACCAGCTCTTCAAGCGCCTGAGGGTCGAGGCTCTCGAGCAGAAGCAGCAGAAACTGGGGCTGCTGTAGCGCCTTAAGCAAGGGTCACGGGTCATGTAAATATTTGGTTCTTAGTCTTAAGACCTAAACTATTAAATACTTATTTTGTACAAAGCCAGGAAAAAATCAAAATAAAATAATATAAAAACAAAACAAAAGGTCGTGAAAACCGGCTGGCGAAATCAATTGCCAAAATGCACAAAGCACTGCCGGATTGCATAACCGCTGCAATTTGGTTTCCTGATGAGGGTTTGCAGTATGCGGAGGATTGGCCAGGGGGTGTTGACGGTTTTAGCCATGAAACCGGTTGGCCAGCGCGCCAACTTGCTGACCGACAAAACGGCCAAGAGGCAAATCGACCAACGGCAGACGGAAGCCGCCAAAACAGCTGCTATGACGATGTCTTCGCTTCATTGCCTGCACTTTTTGTTATTTTGTGCATTTACGATTTTCGCTTAGCCGATTTATTATGTTTTTTGCAAGGTAGTTAGAAATACGATTGAATGCAAATGAAGCTCAAGTACTTGTGATCTGTCGAACGCAGAAAAACAATAAGACTTTACAATGTAGTTTTATTTATTACTAACATAAATGTAGAAGTATTTATCATTTTTATAAAAATTGTAACCACAAAATAAAAACAGATTTTTAAAAGATGGCTAATAATTACGCAATTAACAAATAACGAATTTTATTATCAAACATTAAACATCATTATAGTCTTCGAATAAAAATTAATAAGTCATCAGATTTATTCCAAAATGTAATAGCTGAATGAATAGTAAGTAATCGTAAAAACGTCCTTGTATGATATATTTTAATGTAAATGTATCATTTACAAAATCATTTTTTAGGACTCAAAGCCTGAAAGTATACCCTAAACGTTGTTCAGTTTTCTATGTCGAAAATAAGTCTGCCAATTTTCAGATGAAATTATTTACAGCATACAAAACTTTCACTTATTAAACGTAGCAATCAACACAATTTGTTTTCCAAACTAATCACGAATAATCTGCTTAAATATATATTTAAAGTCCCCAATTTAAAACACAATTAAAAGTTTGTTTTTTTTTTTCTTTTATTCCTGCAGTTGGGCTGATGTTGTTTGTTTTGCTGTTGTTCTGCATGTGTTGTTATTCACAAAAAACTAAAAGAAAAGTGGGGTAAAATGCAGTTATACATTATGTATGTCTTACTAAGTACGAATGCGAATTAAACTTGTTGCTTAACAATGAAATAACCAATTCCTGATCGCTCACATTGATTGCTGCTGTTTTGCTTATACTGTACATCATGGTCTATAAATTGCAAACTAAGTGAATTCCATTGCGAAACAAAAATGAAGAAATCACAAAACTAAATTTATGATTAGAACAGATGACGCCAAGGCCTCGCCAGCAGAGCCCCGCGGAATCGGATGGATCGGTCTTGCAGCGCCTCGATGGATGGAGGAAATTTAGCGCAGCACTAGAAAAAACAAAAAGGAGAAAATCGAGGAAAAATATTTAATTGAAGCGCATCCAGGGGAGCGTGATTAATCCTACTCACCACTCGGCAGGGGTGGTCGGTCCATCGATCACCTAGATGATCGTGATCATGATCCCATAATACCGGCGAGCCTCCGATCTTCGGACAGCTGGTGGCTTTGACGTCATCTGCAATTGTGCATTAGTCAGGTATTTATTTGCTGAACTCAATTTATAAAATAATCGGCCATTGATGAGATCGATTTATTGATTGTAAAATAGAAATTACTTTCTTCTCAAAAGAAAACATATATTCTATTTTCGCTTTGTTTGCTCAAGTGGCCACAAAATGGCATAAACAATTGCGTTGTTTGTTCCAAAGACCATAAGCTTCTCTGAAATGTATTTTTGGTTCAACATATAACTCAGGCAGGGATTTTGGCCGAAAAAAGTGCGCATGTTGACTTTCCCAACAAAATAAAAGCGCATGTCTTTTGGCTTATCTATCAAACTGGGCGATATATTCGAAAACATTTAATAAAATTTATAATTATAATTTCCACCTTAGCCAATCATAAATTCTGGCCATAAAAAACACTGACGCTTTGAACATTTCTACGCCTGTGTGTGCACCGTAGATCCGTGAAATTTTCGGGTGCAAATTTGAATCACAGAGTTGCGACATTCGGAAAATATTCTGTGTGAAAGCGATTTTTAATGTCCTCAAGGGAGGGCACCGAAGGGGGGCCACGACGACAGGAAGGTGTTTAGTGGGCCATGTCGAAATCTTGTCGTTAAAAAATAGAACCAGAGAATCTATTTTTTCGCTTTGGAAAATTATTATCGAGCTGCCAAATGGCTGCCAAAAAATTTTCGACGAACGCGTCGAGATTTTGTCAAGGTTTCGCAATGCGCGTTCTTTAAGATTTTATAAAATATAAGCATGTATTTTGTGATGTGTCTGGTTGCTAATTGAATTAATTGGAGGGGCTGGGATGCGTTACTCACCTGGCTTAGGTTACTAGTAGAAATCCATTAAATGCTAAACATCTTAAACGCGTAGGGTCCTAAAAGCCCCGCCATCGGCCACCGGTTGTTAGGGCTGGACTCGATGTGGCGGGGACTTGGAATTGAAATTCAACATGTAAGCTATCCTTGATTGACTGATTGATTGATGGGTGGGGGGCATTGATGGGTGGTGGTGGACTAGAAGGCGGCCTCGTAGAAGGCGTAGAGCAGGAACAGCAGGAAGGCCAGGATGGCGAAGGTGGTGATCAAACTTCTGGCCTCATTCATCTTGGATGCGTTGTTGGTGGCTGCTGGTTGCTATCGATGACAAGGGATAATGCGGATTAGGTAAGCGATCGATCGATTCGTCACGGATCACACACACACACTTGGCAAGGAAGGGCAGGGCTTTTCTTTTTGGAGAGGTTTCCAACCGTTCGTAGCTAAAGGCGCGCAATAACTGAGAAGCCGAATTTTCCGATCTGATTCCACTTCTCCACGAAATGTTGGCCAGCGCTTGGAATTATGGCTATGCCCAGCCACCCGCACGCATTCACATATGTACATCCCATTATATAGGCGATATATAAAAAATTCATTTATATATCTGTACCACCGCCGGCTGTTCTGACTGTGTTTGTGTCCAGTTGTTGCTCATATTTTTTGCCGCGGCACAAATATTTTCTAGAGTCATGTATGCGTGTGTATATACGGGTTATAGTTCGGCACAGACAAACATATATATTTTGGATACATGCAAACACATATATGCGGATTCCATGGGATTCTAGTTCATTTCTGTATGTTCTTTGGCCATAATTCTCTGGCTGGACTGCACCTAGACAAATTGCCGTGCTCTGACTGGACCTTGTCATTTGAAAAATTCATTCAGCCGCTTTTATTTATTTATTTTGGTTTTTGCGGTGGCCGGTGAGATGTTTTCTCTCCAGCCCGGCTGTTTGTTTGATTAACATAACATATTTATTTACTTGCAATAGCCAAATGGATGTTGCCAGGTTTGTTGTTTGAAATCTTTTTAAACGATCGAGCAACGGTCACGTAGCCCCCCTTGAGTTTATGGCACATTGTGGTCTTAATGAGCATTTCAAGGATTGGGATTGATGTAGAATTCTTTTCAAGTAAAATCAATGGGAAATGGGGTAATTGCAATTGGATATAAACCAAGAAATATTGTTCAATGCCAAGAGATTGTTGTTTACAAAATTGATTTGATGAGAATATGGAATAAAAGACTTCGGAAAACGTTAACTAATGAGACGTTAAATTAAAATCTAGAGAAGAACCAGCTATTCATGCCTTCACTTATTTATGGGGGGATTGTGTGACAAACCCAAAAGACTTGGCATTGTCTTAGATATTGTCGCCGACAATTGCTACGAAAGTTAAATTCTCCATTTACAATTAAATATAATTTCACCATAGATTTGCTTACCTTGTTTCCTGCTTTACGGGCCTCCTGCAGGACCTAACATTCTACAACACGGCATAGATGATGTAAAGGAAGAAAAGCAGGATGGCCAGGATGCCGAAGGTGGTAAACAGGTTCTGGGCTTCGCTCATATTGATTGAATTTGCTGCAGAAAAATCGGAGAGAAGCGGTCATTAGTATTAATTTTGGAACTCAGCCAAACGAAGGTTGAATTATTTAAAAATTCCTGCACGTTACATATACATGAAATATATTCAAAAACTTTTTTCATTTGGCGCGTGAGAAGTTTAATTTGATAGAAACATAAAAAAGGCGGCAATAAATTCTGCGGAAACACATATGATTTTGTTTTAAAATAAGCTAATCAAATAAAATCCGAACATATATAAGTAAAGATGTTTATATAAACTCGAGGGAGGGCGATATCAAAGCCATATGGAAAATATGAAATTCTTTTGGGTTTTCCTACGTCTGTTTATATCTATTTGATGATTCCGTTCTCTTCGTATTGCTGATAGAGCAATCAAAGAACAGCACGTCTATATAGATTGAAATAATTCCAGTTTTATAGATTGGACCCGTTCCAACTTAAAAAATTGAAAAGAACACGGCTGAAGAAATATTTATGAGCACGGCACACTTGAATTCGATATTTAAATGCGAAATTCCGAAAATCGTAGCATTTCGATGGGAGATCTTTCAGGTCACTCCTGCACTTCTCGCCTGCCTGGTTTACCTTTGTTTTTTCCGCTGGGGAAGACACAATTTTTGGGCTACTAACTGCTGAAAGCCTTTGGCTCAACTAAAATCGTTCGCCCGTCCACGAATTGGGATATAGATGAAATACTTAGCGGACTTGCGAACATCCATACACACTCAGTTGGAAAAGACATGACAAGTGTGGATATATCAGCGAGAGTGTATGGGTGTTTATGGATATATAGCGAAATATTTTGTCCCATTGGCCAAAATGAGACGCCACTACTGAGGCAGAAAGTGCAGACTTTTTGGAAAGTCGCGTCGAAATAACATCGAAAATAAATAAAATAAATCTGCGGCGCACATTTTGACAGTTTTTGAGCAGCCGCTGGCCGGATCTGAAGCCAAACCCCCAACAATAACAATGCGTTCATTAAAAATAATTCACGCATCTACTATATAGTTTTCTGTATCCAAGTTTGTTCCATTTGATGTTTAAAAAGCAACAAACCTAAAACATTTGCCTTGAAAATATTGACAGAATTTTGGAATTTCCGCAAGTGCTAAGGAACGAGCAAAGAAAAAAGATATTTGTATCATTGTGAATATAAATAATTTTTCATTAGAATCCCAGATATTTCCCTTTTAAATAAAAATGCTCTTTAACTATCAATATAAATAAATAATTAAATTTAACAGAGAATAATAAAATATATACCCCAATCAAACATACATTCATCCCTCTGAGGACTTTATAAATACGACCAAAAAATGTTCATAAACAACTGTCGCACATTTCGGGTCCATGACTTTTCTAAAAAAAAACATACACTTTCCCTAAGCTGACACTTGTCATTAAGTCAATTTGAAAATGCAATGCGCAGATGGCGCAAAAAACGCCAAAAATGTGACACGAATATATATACAGTAATGGTTCTAATGACCAAAACAATTATGTACAGGTTGATGAAATGTCGTTCGCTTGAACTCATCCATTGATGAAATCAAAATAAGAGCCTTGACATGATTGGGGCATTCAGAAAAAGTTTGTGCCTTAAGATTTTTGAACTGTTTAGTATTTTTTCTCCAATATATAAGGATTTTTAATGGAATAACAATCTGTTTTTAAGTAAGCAGGCTCAGGGGTGTTTGAGCTAATGCAGCTGTGACCACATTGCGTATACGTAATATTTGTGGGATAAAGTAAGCTTTTCTAGATTTATGATATTTGCGCAAGTTTCTTATTTTTCTATTTTGCAGGTATTAGTTTTCGATGAAATCTAATATTAATATTTAAATTTAAAATGTAAAAAAATATAACAAATTTAATTTAGAATTCGGTATTAATGAATTACTAAGCATTCCTTATATATGCCAGTTTTCCCATTCAAATAGGGCTTGACCTTGCCTCGGTGATAAACCACACGTTTGTTTATAATTAAAATATGAAATCCCATTTGAAAAACACATCAAAGTCATAAACAAAAACCTATAATAATCCATATCTATAAACAAAGTTCGTTTCCTCGTTAAACAAGCAAAGGCAGAAGCAGGCAAAACGGAATTGCAAAAGTCTTTAAGGTCAAGGCGAGTTCTAGAATGGAAATAGGAGAGTGCAAAGAGAACTAAGAGCATGGCGATAGAATCTAGAGTGCACATATACTCTAGCTCGATCCGAGGCTTATCATCTCCCATTAGAGAGTGAGTCCGAGTAAGACGAAATTTTTGCGCAGTTTTCGCGAAACAAAACAATCGAGCGGACGAGGACCACAATAAATTACGAATAAAATGCACTGGAAGCTTCAGTTGGCGTTGCTAGCTATAGTAATTAATATAGTCAGATCTCAAAATGATACTGAATCAGTTACGGGTAATACGGAGGCAGAACCGGAAACGGAATCGGACGTCGAATCGGGCCAGTTCTTTAGCCACCTCTACAAAAGCAATCTGCGACAGATGGTGAAAATCAAGAATGACTCTTTGGATCCGTGTGACGATTTCTACGCCCATGCGTGCGGAAATTTTGATCAGGCCTTGGAGGATGATCCGGATGAATCTTTGCCCCCTTATCTTTACAATAAGCAGGATAGAATGAGCTTCTTCACGGCCCAGGTGGCCAACTTCCAGACTCTCCCTGGGAAATTGATTTCGCAACTGTATTCGGAGTGTCGGCAGAGAGGGCTAAGCAATGCTTTCTGTGTAAATCCACCCACTCATTGGGAGAGTCTGCTGTCGGAGATACCCTTCCTTGCACAGCATGAGACGGTACTGAGAGATTGGCCTTTTCTCCAGCATCAGTGGGAGCGAAGACATCTTAATGGGCAGCTGAATTGGATCGCTCTATCGGCTCAACTGGCAGCTCATGGTGTCCCCACCTTACTGCAAATCTATTTTGCTCAGGAAACGATTTATGTGGCTCCCTTGGAGAATTTGCCGTGTCCCAGCATGGAGGATTTTCAGACGAGTCTCTCCGATGTTTTGGAGGGTCGTCATCACCGCGTTTCCCACGTAATTTCCCACGAGATGAGAGTTCTGTGTCGCGGTATGAGAGGAGAGCTACCGCTGGCCAGGAGTTTGACCAGAAAGGACAGGACCACCACAGCCAGCCCTGGTCAAGAGCAGCTTCTGCTGGATGAGAATACAATGGAGTATTTTCAGCACTTTTTTGGCTCCCTGAACTTCTCCAAGGAACAGCTGGAGAGGGCTCGGAAGTTTCCCTTAGACGTGGAGAAGATCACGACGGCTTGGGAAGTCTTAAGGCAAACTGAGCCACGAATAGTTTACAACTACGTGTTGTGGCAGGCCAAGGAGCACCTCCGCTACCCAGACTGCTACAAGGTATCAGAGGAGTTTGAGAGGCTACTGCACGCCGAGTACTGGCAATGGCATGTCTTGAGCTCCCATCTGAGCAGGGAGGTGGCCTTGGCCGCCTACCAACTGCATACTACTCGCTTTCAGCAACGGCGTAGATCCAGTCTGTCACAAAGGGATTGGTATGGTTATCTGCTTCCAGCTTCTGTTGAAAAAAAGGAGCTACAGGTGGCTCGCATCCTCCAGGCTCACGCTCAACACTATTTGAATATAAGTGAGTTAAATGAAACCTATAGCGGTGTGAGCTTCAAACGGAACTCTTTTCACGGCAATCTGTTGCTACTTAGACGCGCTCAGCTACGCCACAGCTTCGAATCCCCTTATGTAGACGAGGAGGATGCCAATCAGCCAGCCTATTTCCTCAGGCATTTCCTTCACTTCGTCCTGCTCTCTTTGTATCGGCCCACTTATCACTACTATGCTACTCAGGGATTGGAGCTTTGGCGACAGTCACGACTTCTTCTGGATACCGATGGCAGCTACACCGCCATGGACTGCCTCGAGAGACAATCTCTTCAGCACTTTGATGCCGAATTGGCTCCAATTTATCGAGCCCTAAGTTTTGACGAGATCAAGGAGATCTTCCACTTCCATCGCTCATTTCAGACGTCTCTGCGAGATTATCGCTTTTGGCTGCAGGGCGAAAGATTCGCCTTTGCGGAATCCTTTGTGCTGCAGTATTTTGGCTTGGATCCGCAAAGAGTGCTCTTCTATGCGGTGGCCCAACAGCTGTGTAATCGCCAGGCTGACATCTTTGCAGCCCAACTGAATAGGGGCTACATGAATATGCCGGAGTTCCAGGAGGCCTTCAAGTGTGGAGCGGCGAAGCCAATGAATCCGTCAGCCAGATGTATGATCAATATGTGTGAATAGGCTTTTAAATTAGAAAATATTAATTAATAAGAATTGGAATAAAAAGAATATTAAAATTATTTAGGCCTTGTTTTCGTATTAATAATAGAATAAATTTGACTTGGAACTTATATTAGTTAAGCTTTAATCAAAGATGTTCTTCAAAAGTTAATACATCTATTACCTGACTAACTATGTTGAAATTTTAAGACCCCAACAGGGGAAAACAAGCAATGCCGTATTACGAATTTCTAATTAAATTGTCTATATCTCTCACAATCTTAATAGAAATTTTATGAGGTTTACATTGGCAAATTCGCTATAAATAATTTAATAGTCTTGACAATATTACCAACCAAGGCACACATGTCGCTCATTTAAAGTCAGAGGCGGGAAATGTCTTTCCATCCGATCATTAATTCGTATTTTGCTTGACATTCCATAGACCAGATTATAGGGTATGCACATATAGATTCCGAATATTGTGTATATAATATATATCACTTCGTCGCGAGTGGATTTTGGGAAGAAAAATCGTGGGCGTTCTCGACACACGTACCGGTAATAAATTGAAAAATCATCAAAAACATTTCCAGAGAACTATTTAAGCAAAACACAGGGTTCTTTTAGGATGGAATGAAATTATGGCCAGTACTCAAGTTTTTGGCTTTAGAACGTTTAACCGCATTATGGCCATAATGCTCCATTTATGAAGATATATGGTCTGTTTATATTCCGCGCCTTGCTTCCAGTTTGTTTTCATTGACCCGGGTCGGGAATTAATGCCGGGCTAATCTATGTGGGTCTACGGAACGAGTTCGAGTCAATAATGGTAAGAGATTCCGGTTCAGAACGGCATTTCTATAAATGCAAAAGACCACCGAACATTCGCCTTTGTACGTGCGCGAAGATCGCTTGCAAGTGACAAGAGTACAACAAAAAGTTTTCATTCAGTAAACGCATTCGGCTGACACTTAAAACCACAAACACGTAGGTGAGTGTATGTATTTCTATGAGTGATTATTGTTGAGTGAGTGAGTGTTGTGTAAATGCATTTATAAGTTTTTGGCCCGAGACGTGTGTGTAAACAAATCATTTAAATGTCTGAGACTATAAACAGATTTTTGTTGTTCTTGAAATGGATCAGAAGTATCTTTCATAAGGAAGACGAGATCGGGAATTTTTATTATTGTACGCGTTCCACGATCTTGGCATAGTTTACTTATGACATTTTCATAGATCACTCGTTTCGGTTTCACTTTTCCACCCGCAACTCTCACTTTATAGCCGCACTTGATGGCTCAAACGCACACCACCAGGAAAGCACTCACTCATTTGCATATCACTTACCCATACTCAGTTCGATTTGGCCAAAATCGTCTTGGCTTGAACAGCCGGCCTTCAGTTTCTCCAACGTTTCCAGACCGAACACTTCATGATACAGAAAAAGAAATTAATTTTAAATTATTGTTTTAAATCAGTTGGAACTGCAGCTGGCTATATAAAGTGGATCGACTCATCAAAGACCACACAAGATGCACTGGCGGTGTGTAATTGGTTGCCTGCTCTTAGGTGAGTAAGTCCAGAAAATCCCATTAGACCCATAAAAAAAATCATTCCCCGACTCTTTTTTCAGTGTGTTTAGTTCCAAATGCTTTATGCCGAGGATTTGTTAACTTGAAACCTATTCACGTTAACGAGGATGCAGACGCCACGGAGAGTCCCACTACTCAAGCACCTCCTGCTCCATCAACGCCCTCCAACAGGGACATCACCATTGGACCCTGCAAGTGGGCCATAGGCCGCACTTGTCCCGATCCGGATGTCAAGTACTATATCTACACACGCCACAATCCAATGGACAGGCAGTGCCTGCATATAGACGAATCCCTGGAGAAGTCCAATCTCACTGCCTCCTACTTCAATCCCAGATACCCCACCAAGATCATTATCCATGGCTACAACTCGGATATGTTTCTGCATCCCCTGCAGCAAATGAGAGACGGTATGGGGTCTATAACTTAATAAATTATTGCTTATTAGGAAGACTTTTTCGCAGAATACCTGGCCAAGGCGGACTATAACATCATCTATGTGGACTGGAGTATCCTGTCACCAGGACCGTGCTATGTTAGTGCCGTTCACAACACCCGACATGCGGGCACCTGTACAGCACAGCTGGTGGAACGGTTGGTGGAAACGGGAAACACAGATATCCACGTAATTGGCTTCTCATTGGGGGCTCAAGTGCCAAATTATATAGCCCGAAATCTGAGCTCATTCATGCTGCCAAGGATCACCGGCTTGGATCCAGCTATGCCTCTGTTTATCACCTCCGGCATTGCGGATAAGCTGGATCCTAGCGACGCCAACTACGTGGATGTGATTCACACAAACGCTTTGGTCCAGGGAAAAATGGAAAGATGTGGCCATGCCGACTTCTATATGAACGGAGGAATCATGCAGCCAGGATGCAATGGCCAAAAAATAAGTGAGTTCATTTAAATTTAGCTTTCGGAAAATTCTCAATTAATTGGTTTTCCTACGCAGATTCCTTTGCCTGCAGCCATCAGCGTGCGCCTGCCTATTTCCTGGAGTCCATCCGCTCTCCCAAAGGATTCTGGGGCTGGGCTTGCAGCGGCTACATCTCCTACCTGCTGGGAATGTGCCCTCCGACCAACTTTCTCCTAGAGGCCGGGGACAACATACGTCCTACGACTCGGGGAATGTTCATGATAGACACCAACGATAGTTCACCTTTTGCTCTGGGCAAGTGGACCGATTTACCAACCCTTGGCGCTAAGAAACCACATTGGAGAGCTCCTGCCCAGAAGTTGTCCGCGCCACCAAATCAGGGCGTAGACCCCCTACTTCAGCACATCGATCAGTTTGGCAAGCTGACGGCAAACTTCAACAACCTGCAGATGTCTTCCCAAGGAGACCAGGATCCGTATGAGCACTGGACCAGCTTCAGTCCCGAGCAGAAGGAGAACGTCGATGACGACTCTGTGGAGGAGCAGGATCTGGTTGAGTTCGTCGATCCCGATGACCGCCACCTGAGTACGCAGGCACCTTCACTCAGCTGGCTGGACTACCGGAGGAACCTGACATACGGCTTCATAGAGAATAACATATTTGCTGTGCCCACATTGGATTAGCCTGAACCGATGCTTTCCAGCTATTAAAACACCTTCCTTGCCCCCATTCCTTACTAATAAATAAGCATCACCTAAGCTGACATAATAATTAGAAATCGAGTGCGTTTTAAATCAATATATATTATAGTTAAACAATACAAGTGAAAGGACAAAGAATACTTTGGCAAGATGGTTACCTCTTAAGCGCTATAACTCATGCTCAAATAGTATTGCTTTATTAAATTATATATGCGATTTTAAATATTCAATAGAAATTAAAGAATATCTCCAAAGATATCGACAATTGATGTAGGTTGAAATCGGACAATTCTTGGACCAAAAATGCACTCCTCAGAGGATTCAATGGTGTTCAGTTTAATACAATTGCATTTTAATCAATGGTACATAAATTAATTAAATAGTAGCTATAATAATTGAATTCAAAACAACCGATGACCGAGAGTCAGATTCAAGTGAAAACAATATTAAAACTCGCGGCATACTTAAACAATTCTGAACATAATGGCTGCTTTGTTTATATCGTAAATTGTAATAAATTTGTGGGTTGCCATAATAATTAGAAATGGACTTGTAGAATGTGGCCAAGCCAGTCGGGTCGGGATGTCGGGATTGCCTACGTCCTAGGTTGGGGTATTACAATCTTCCGACAAGATCCGGAGTGGTGGGTACATATATTGCCTTTGCGAATACATATTCTGAATGTATAAAAGGGGTAAGCGCGAGTCAATGGAGCCGACCCGACTGCTACGATCTTTGTGTGTTGTGTTGGTTGACTGGTTTGTGGCTGCGCTTGTATTTTCCGTCCTGACTACTGACTGAGCTTACACATGTAAAATGCTAATCCTTTATCCGTAATATTATTAAAGGCCGAGACCTCTAGACCTTCTTTTTGACAGCCCGCCTGGCCCTGGTGGGAGTAGGCGCTGGCACTGGAGGAGAGGGCTCTTTCGGCGGTGGCTCTTCATCGGCGGGATCTGCTTTGCTTGGCTCCTTATCTTCCGACGGCTCAGTCTCCACCTCCTCCTTTACGGACACCTCCACCGGCTCCGTTTTAATATCCACTTCCATTTCGGGCTGCTCAGTTTCGCTAGTCCCTGACATTGGCGATGGCGGAGCACGCTCCTGGTCGGGATCGTCATCCTCCTGTTCATGCGCCGAACTGTTTGTGCTGGCCTCCTCCTCCGCCGCCTCCGCCACCGAAAGGTGGTACAGCTTCATTTCCTCGTCGGAAATGGGCACTGGAGCATTCGATAACGGATCCCGGCCATTCAAGGACTTGGGGAATGCAATCACATCGCGTATGGATCGCGCTCGACATAAGATGGCTATCAGGCGATCCAGGCCCAAGGCAATGCCACCATGCGGTGGACATCCCGACTCCAAGGCGCTTAGTAAGTGCGACAAGTGGTCATGTGGGATCTTTAGAATCTGTTCTAGAATAAAGTGCTGCATATCACGATCGTGTATCCGAATGGATCCGCCTCCAACTTCCTGGCCATTGAGCACCAAATCGTAGGCCTGCGACCGAATGTTCTCCAGGTTCTCGCAACTGGTGGCAAAGTTGTCGAGATCATCAGCGTGTGGCAACGTGAATGGATGGTGCACGCTCTCCAACTGGTTGGTCTCACTGTTTCGCTCGAACAGCGGGAAGTCGATTACCCAGAGGAATCGGAAGTCATTCGGTTTCTTCACCTTGGCGTTCTCCACCAGAAACTCCTGGTAATCCAGTCGAATGCGGCCCAACAAAGTGCGCTGTAAGGAAGGAATATTTTGCTAAGCGAATGTCGATAATAAATAAATTAATAACTTACCGTTTCCACTTTGGGTCCGATGCCCAGGAAAAGCAGATCATTCTCCTCCAAATCGAACTTCTCAGCAACTTCGTTGGCTACTTCCTCGCCGAGCAGCTTGCCCAGCTTCTCCTGCACATCATTCGCGGGTCCGAACTTGCGAACAAATAACGTACCCTTGAATAGCTTGCCGAGGCCATCGTAATGCTTACGGGCATTGCCATTCCAGAAGGCTTCGCTGGCCCGCACCACGATGGCATAAGCGCCAAAATTCTCGTATTTCTCCTTAAAGTTGCCACTCTTTTCGATTATATCCGAAACGTTGTTGAGGAGAAAGCCGAAGCGAGTATCCGGCTTGTCTACGCCGTACTTCTCCAGTGCCTCCTCGTAGGTTATGCGACGGAAGGGCGTCTGCAGTTTGGGGAAATCTTTTGGCCACGAGTAGCGCAAGGTCTCCTCGATCAACTGCATGATGTCGTCGCGGCTGGTGAAGGAAAGCTCTATGTCCAATTGAGTAAACTCCGGCTGACGATCGGGACGGGTGGCTTCATCCCTATAGCAGCGCGCCACTTGGAAGTATCTGTCTATTCCGCCCGACATCAGCATCTGCTTGAACTGCTGCGGGCTCTGCACGAGCGAGTAGAAATGCCCCGCCTTCCTGGTCGGCACCACAAACTCCTGTGCTCCGCCGGGAGTGCGTCGAAAGAGCGTCGGCGTCTCCACCTCAACGAAACCCAAATAGTTGATCAGATACTCGCGCATTTTCATTATAACAGCCGATCGCAGGCGAAGATTGTGCTGCATATCGTTGAATCGCAGGTCCAGGTAGCGATGAGTGAGCCTCAAGCGCTCGCCGGCGCGATTAAACTTCCTGATCTCGAAGGGCAAGTTCTTCTTGGCCGCATTTAGCACGACAACCTTATCGGCCTCTACCTCAACGTGGCCGGTTTGCATTTTGGGATTAATCGTAGCCGCTGGCCGAGGTATCACGGTACCCTCTACGCGCACAATCGACTCAATGGGCACGCCCGTCTCCACATATTCCTCCAGGCCCCTGGTCTTAGGTAGCAAGAGAACCTGAGTTTGTCCATAAGCGTCCCGAAGTATGAAGAACTTGTTCATCCTCTGAAACTCCAGCCAGCCGCAAATGACGACCTTTTCGTTGATGTCACTGGAAGACAGCTCGCCGCAATTGTGTGTACGATCGGCGAACTTGTTGGTATCCGCAATCTTGACACGCTGCTCGGTACTCGTGGAGAGGTTGGCTGAGTGCGTTGTGTCCGCTCCATCCTCCTTGGACTCTCCGTTGTTAGTGCTGACTCGGGACGAAGCCTCCGCGCCAGCCTCTTCGGACTCGAGATCATCGATAGAGAGCTTCTGTTGCTTCTCCTTGGCTTTGATGGGTCCTTCGTAGGGATCGTCCGGGTTGAGGATTTTTACGGTTGATACACTGACCTCCACCTCACCAGTGTCATATTTCTGCAAGAGAAATATATCTGTAGAACGTCTTAACTTTCTGGAATTTAACACTTGAACTTACCAGATTTATATTGGCCTTGGGTCTGCCCAGAACCTTACCCACGATCTGAACCACAGTCTGCTCTGGCGTGGACAAGAATGTGTCGCTGAGCTAAAAGGAAGAGTTGTTAATTGTGTTTAAAATACACAAAAAATGAACACCTACCGATTGGTCCTCGATCATGAGTTGCGTCTGACCATAGCCATCCTTGAGCTGCAGAAATTTATTGTTCTTGGTTGAGGGAACCCAACCCACTAGGGTGACTTCCTTGCCAATATCGTCGCGCCTCAGGTCATTGCAGGTGAGATCGCGATTCTCAAAGTACTTTAAGATGTTTTCGTTCTCTGAAAGAAATATAGTTTTGTGTTAATTTATCCCATAAGGTTTATAAGACCTGTTCACGCACTGGCTATCTTGTATTCGGTGCTGGTGATGCCCAGGTTGCTCTGCTGCTGTACCATGGTGCTGTAGGTGCGTTTGTCTCCCGCCCGCTTTGTGCCGCTGGCCGGGAAGTGAATGTTGAGGATGTCCTGCACCTCCACCTCAATCTCACCCGTGGGCATAGTCTGATTGCAGGAATTGTGCGGACGACGCATCACCTGGCCCACAATCGTCAGCATGGTGTTCTCCGGCATGTTGTTCATGCGCCGTGCCACCCGCGGATGCTTGTCCTCCAGCACCACCAGCTGGCAGGCCCCGCCGTTGCGATCCCGGAGCTCTGCAAAGCGATTCACCCGCTTCTTGATCAGCCTGCCAGACAGCTCCACAAATAGTCCACAGTGGTGATTGCGCAATTCGCCACAACTCTGTCGCATCGGCTGCGGGGGCTGTGAGTTCATGTTGAAGTTGCTGGCCATGGCACTCATTAGCTGCATCAGCTCGTTGCCGGAAATGTTGGGAGGGCCGCCCACTGAAAATACCCAAGAAATAATATTAATGGTGGCAATTAGGAAGTTTTCCAATAAATGGTACTTACTGTTGAAGGGATTTGGGCCGGGACCGGGTCCGAAATTATCATTAAATACCGGACCTCCTCCACCCCCGCCGCCGCGGAAATTGTCGAAATCGTTGTAGCCACCCCCACCGCCGTAGCCATCCCCGCCGCGGCCTCCTCCACCGCCACCATAGCGTCCACCGCTGCCACCACGATACCTGCCACTCATGATCTGGAACAGCAATTTGGGATTATTAATGGAGCGCCGCTCTCCTCTGGATTTGAATCACGAGCACTTACGTGACAATCAGCCGGCTCTTTCGCTGTTGAAAGCAACGAGCCCGGGGTGCTCCGATTCCGAAAGCCCTTTTCCGCCGATGTTGCGCCGCTGGCTGCACTGTGCACAAGTTGCTGATGCAGTTGCAGTCGCTGGTGACTTCGCCAAAGAGCCCTGGAAATTAACAACATATTTTTAAGGCGATTTCCTAGCCTCATGCGGCGGTGCGATACATGAAAAAAAAATTGGACCCGCACGAGCTACACACACACACATACACTGGCGCACTCACAATCAGACACTGCACACATACACAATTTCAAGTGTGTGCGTGTATGTGCCGGGCGTCGCGAAAACGCCGACGAAAAAGACTGCCAATTACTCAAGAACGTACCGCAGCAATTGGATCGATTGTGGGGCCACAATTACGCCGTAGTTGGACAGTCAAGTACCACCGGAGAGCGATCGGAATGTTTCTTTAAACAGTGAGCAATTTGAACACGGAAAAAGGAAAAAAAAAGTCACTGTTTTGGCTTGGCTGGGAATCAGTGTGACCGTAGTGATAGCTGGACAATAAGCCATTTTGGCTACTCGTGATAAACTATCGCGTACCGTTATTTTAATCATGCCAAAATTTAACTTATTCTTTTTAATATTTTTCTATGAGCATTAATTAAAACGAAACTCCCTATTTAATTGTATAATTTGTTTTATTTACATGACACTTAAATTCATTAACAAATGCATTATTCAATAACAATCTATGTATTTGTGTTCAGTACTACATGCATGTGCAAAAGTCATACAAAGTCTGTTTTGTATAGTGGCAATCACAAGTTTCTCTCTTCATAACTTGCATTCTGGCTTATAAATTTAAAAAAGTACACGGATCGGGACCAGATCAGTGTGCAAATATATTCCAGTGGCAATCTATATCCCAATTCTAGTGATTTTTAAAAATCTAACTGGCGTACTCGGTGCCGTTGAGTGAGTTCTTAAAATGCTGGACCACATAATCGTGATAATAGGCCATTATACACAGTGGCTGACCGAGAATAATGGATGCCCAGACGATTATGTTGCCCATTCGGGGACCCAGCCGCTTCTCGATGTATTTCGAAACAGCCGAAAGGGGAATTTGACCCATCATGCCCATAAAGGCCCAGATCTTGTAGGTTTGTAGCGGAACAGAGACCTGAAATTAAATTATATTAGTAAGTAATTCATACCAAAATATATATATATTAAATTCTCACCAAATATTCGTGGAAAAAGGCACTAAAGAGGAACACTATGGTCGAGGCTTGACGCGAGGAGTAACCCATCTGGACGACGGGTATATAGAGATGACGCACACACCACCTATGCACCGGCATGTTCCAGGTCCTCCAAAAGGTGTCTATATTATTGGCGTTCCACCAATCACAGTAAAAATTGCGATCCGCAAAGTTTAAAAGTTCGCCCACTGCATTCAGGAAGGAGTGGAACATTAAGTAGAAAAAGCACAGCCAAACCAGGTGATTGGGGAGCTAAGGAAGAGAATATTACAGTCGGTTGAAGGAGGTAACGCTCATTTACTAACCGCCAGCTTAAGAAGTCGCTCAGTCGCCAGTGCCACATCCATGTTGGAGAACGGAATCAGGGAGTTGCGCACCGAGGGAATGATCCATTGCTGGAACAAGGCCATCACCACATTAACGCCAATCACCACCTCCAGCAAACGTTTGAGCAGGAAACGTTTGCGCACACGCGAAGTGCGCGGGAAATTCAGCTCGTAGCACAGAGTTGGAGCACAGAGGAAGTACAACAGATCGCTGTATTTCAAATTATCGGGATACTGCACCAACTTGGAAATGGCCTCATCTTCCTCCCCATCATCCAAGGCTCCGTTTTCTATTGGGAATAAATCTTGCGAATTACTTATTATCTGATTTAAAGAGATCTGAACTCACTTAATTCCGCTAAAGTAATGCTTGGACGGCGCTCCCGGGGATTTTTCTGGTAGTACGTTTGACGGCACCACATATTCGTTTGCACGTAGCTCCAGAGCTTCAGGAACAGCACCGAGTAAAAGAAGCAAACGGTTGAGGCGCCCACTGAAATAAATATATTTAACGAATTGCTTTACAAGTAATGTTTTTCAACTTACTCAAGCTGAAGGCGTGTCCTTTGAGGTGGATTGTCACCACGGGCAGACAAACCAGCACCACAATGTTAACTATTTGAATAAAGAGACCCAGGCCTTCCGCAATTATTTCCTGAAAATATTTTTATAAATATTTAAATAAAAATAATTAAATAA
>JAEIIJ010017787.1:0-15187 GCA_018904815.1 Drosophila ogumai | reverse complement strand
AAATAATATCTGCAAGGGTATACAAACTTCGGCGTGCCGAAGTTAGCTTCCTTTCTTGTTATTGAAAATTTTAATTGAATAATAATTTTTTTGTGAGTGCTTACAACTCGGCCACCCAGCGTTTGAATGGCAAACTTGAGTGGCAATTAAAATCGGCATCCGCGGCTAGTCTCGCACAATCGTCGAGCATCTTATTTTCCCATTCTACAGATCTCAGATGAGGATGAGGAGGCTGCTCCTGCCGTATCGCCGGCGAAATCTGATTAGCGACCTACGCGCGACATTTGCAGACTTATGGATGTGGCGGCATATTCAGCATTTTCTGGACACTGTCAGTCCTCGGAGCCGGCGGAGCTGGTGGAGCTGTCAGGCATTGCCCACACGCTCCGCCGGCGGCTGTCAGAACGGTTTAAGGAGGCTGAGACTGCCGCCGCCCAGCTGTCAGATGACCAATTGACCAGACGGCCATCGGGTGACAAATCAATAGCCAGAACGTAGGCCGAGTGCCAGGTATGCTGCTGTTGCTGCTGCTCCTGCTTCTGATCCTGAAAGACTCAAAGACTTCCAGCTAAGACAGCATCAGTGTTGGCAGGGAGATTTATTTTTTAAAAGAAAATAAGGGAAATTTAGCTAAAATAAAGCCAGGAAAATAGACAAGAATTATAAAGATAATGCTGTATATTTTATTTTACCAAAAGACTTGGGTCTTATTTCCTTAAATTAAAAATTCCTATTAAAAAAGGAATTTTGAAGTTTAAAAAGATATTTAAAATTTATTTACTTACAAAAAAAGTTTGAGATATTATTATATTTAAATTAAATTAAATGTAAGAAATTATTCTTTATATCCCCTTAAAAAAGGATACATTGTCAACACTGCCCCCTTCTTAGGCTCAATGACTGCCTCAAAGTCCACCAAGTGTAGGCATTAAATATGCTGCTGACACTTTGAAATTGTTGTAAAAAAAAAAGAAAGAGATTCCAGTAATCAGCTATAAGACATATCTCGCTCAGTGCCCAACTAGCTGCCAGTTTATATTGCGACATGATCGAGAATCTCCGTTCGGGCGTGGGCTTTGCAGCTTTGCAGCTAATTAAACGGCTCGGCTGTCATGGTTTTACACAAAACTACAAAAATACATAGAAATAATACAGAGAAAAAGCCAAGAGAGTGAGAGGTGAGGGAAAAAGCCAACTGAAAACCAGAAAAATATGAGACAACGACAAGCGTTTTGTAATGTACCAAGTTTGATGAGTTCAAAGACCGAACGTAAAAATACAAAGACCACAAACGGCGCGAGCTCACTGAAAATTGTAAGAAAACATACATTTTACAACTGGCGGCGGTTCCAAAAAAAAATCTAACAAAAAGCTGCCATAATAATGGGCGGCTAAGGTCAAGGACTTGGGGAAATAGACTTCAAAATAAGATTCGTGAACCGAGAAACGGAAATGGTTGGGTCATTAGAGCAAGGTTTCTTTTTACTGATTTTTTTCGGCAGTTTGTAACGATTATAAACCTCGACTGAAAATGTGAAGCCCCTATTAAAAGCTCTGTTCCAGCTGACATAATTTGTTTTCATTCGATGTGTTTCTTTGTGTGTGCGGAGGAAATACTAAAATTGATTTGCATTTCCCCTTTTTTGAATCCCCAATTGCGCATTGAGAATTCCGTTTCTAAATTATGCGCTTTGTGCCGGGGCTTCCTCTTTGAATGGCCTGCGAATGCAAATTTTCCCCTTTGTCTTTTCTTGATGCGCAGGACGTGGCCAAGTTGGTTTGGCTTTGGGTCTGTCCAAAAGTGTGGGGCACAAGCCAAAAACGAGGGGGATCTCTGACGCTTATCTTGTCACAGAAAACTCGGATTTGCTCCCCTCTCTTTTGTTGTTTTATTTGTTGTCTTTGCGCCTCGCTGAAAGAGGCTGAACTAGCGACGAATTGATGTATGTGTACAGAGAGAAAAATATATGGGATTATTATGGGTTTTAAGAAGAAAAATTGCAAAGCTTTAAAGTTTTTAATTTGGGGAGAACATATTATTATTAATTTTTAAGCGCTATCCCAACTTTCAAAACAATCAAACATGTTTTAAGGTTCCTAGAAGATTTTCATGTATCTTCAGAACCTTCCCTGTACCAAAATTTCTATTCATAAACTGAGTTTAGCTGCTTACTTCTTAAAGACTATATTCTCAGTGCAATTATGCAGCAGCTCTGGGGACAAAAAATAAAATAAATAAGACAAGATGGAAAATAGCGCATTGCGACCGACGATGGCTGGTCCCGGGGTTGGCCTGGTCTGGCCTGACTGACTTGATACATTGTTGGAGGAAGTGATCTCATCGTAAATTACAAATTACACAAAGTCACGATATCAATTTCAGATATACCCGATGTGTTTGTCGCTCTCTCGCTGTTTGTTGTTATAATTAAATTGTTGTTTTTCTCAGCGCACCCAACACGAAAAAGAAATGTTCGAAAAAAAAAATAAATAAATACTCTTGCCATGGAAATTGATTAATGTATTTAAATTGATTGAGCGCAGCGGATGGAAGAAGAAAAAAGCCCACCAAAAGCCAACTAATTGTAGAAGAATATATTCACCAAAAAAGGCCGAAAAGCCACACAGAAATTTACATAAATAAACAACAAAATCGCTTCGGTTGAGGGTCAAACACCTACACCGAACAAACAAGTTAACTTTGGCCCAGCACGAGGTGGTTCATTAGGAATAAGCATATATATATTTGTCTGCCCTATATATACTCGATTCTCGATACCCAATTCCGGCTGGCGAAAGGTGACGACGACTATATGCTGACCCATATGCGGTGAAAGCCTCTTTAATCAGCGACGCGGGATTTTGCCTTGATTTTCCATGGAAAATGCAACAGTGTCTAGTCATGGCCTAAAGGCCGGCCCCAAAACTTTTTTGTATGCCATTAACTAACAGTGGCCCATTTTCTAAGACAAACACACACGGCCAAACCTCGACGCCCCCACATCTATCCGAAAGGAATTTTAATTGGAATTTCATTTGATGGCAAACCATAAAGACCAAATCCGATCATCTGGTTACTACTTTTGTCTGTTGCGGAGATAACAGATAAGTGCAGAATTTGTAGAATTTGTAGAATTTGTAATATTTCGATAGTAAATACTAGACATTGTAGGAGAAGATAACCTAGGTCGGGTTGGGTTCTTTGTTTGTTTTTTGGGTAGATAAATTTGTTGAAATATTTAGAGATTGAGAGGTTTAATTAGAGGAAAGGAAATAAAGTGGAAAATATATAAATTTATTATGCTTAATTTATATTTTTTTTCATTTATAATAAATTTAAATCTTTGAAATATCAATAAAAGAAATCACTTTAAAATCTCACACATTTCACGCTCACAATTCCAATCAACTTCCCTCTCCATGCCTTAGATTTCTGTTGACTTTCCGTTGAGCATCAAATGCATTGCCAAATATTATTGGAAATATTCATGGCATACACAAATATTACTGCAGCCAAAGCTGAACCCAAGCCCAGAGCTAAAGCCAAGACCCAAGTTGCGGCTTAATTAATAAAGCAAATACAAATATTTTGCTATTTGCCCGCTGTGTGCATTAAAGCCCAGTCAAACTTATGCAATTCGAGTGCAACAACTACGACAACAACGACGGCCATAAATTTACACATTGTCATGTGCGCTGGTCTTTTGTGGGATATTATTTTTTCTCAGCATGTTTTCGCCTTTATCAGCCCAAGTGTCGGTTGCTGTGGCAGCCTTTTCTAACAAATTCTGTCGGCGAATTCGTGAAATATTTGCGTGAACAAGTGTTTTTATTTCGGACACTGTCAGTCGGGAGGGAGATACGAGTATATATATCCCATCCACCTGGCTCTCGAGCTTGTAGGTGTATCGGTAGATAGGTTATGTCACCTGGTTGCCGGGAATTTTTGAAGCCTGACACAGGTATGTTGCACATGCAACCAGCTGGGTCGGTTCCACCTTCCAGTATTTTTTGTTTTTTGGCCGACCTTCAGCATTTGGTAACTGCTTATGATAATTTTCAGAGATTCAGCGATTCCTTGGCCGCAGATGCACAAGGTCAACTGCATGAATATAATCTCCAGCTTTTTTATGTCCATTACAAATCAATATAAATCGAAGAGTTGTAAAAAGCTGGGCAGACCATAAATAAATAAGAGCCCGTTCACAATGAAATGTCCCAACTCTGGAGGAGAGCCGCAAACTGGAATTGCCGGGTGAATGGCTGCTGCTGCTGCTGGTGCTGCTGCTGCATTGATAACCACCACCGGAGATGTGTGCTCTCGCCTAGCACATAAATCTTTTCACACCCAGAGAGACGATCGCCACAAAACAGCCGGCCAACAAAACTGAGTGCACTCAAAGAAATTATTTTAAGGCTTGGTTGGTTGGAATTGGGATCAAACAATATTATATATAGGAGCAGTAATAAATCATAAATCACAGTTATTTGCTCTGGCACGTGTTTTTAATTTCAATTTAATTTAATAGCTAATTCTTGAAGAGCTGACTTTGTACTCGACAAAGTGTAGGTTTTGGTTTTGTCTTTATTATCATACAATTTCCCCTTAAATTTACTAAAAAAATTAAACAAATGCTAGAATTCCTTATATTTTTTTTTCTTTCCATAAATAATTACCCCTCTATAATGCAAATTTTCTCCCAGTGCCTCCAACCGGCTTTGTATCTGCGCAAAGTGCATGTAGTTTTGAAATTTGAGCTACGCATGCGACGACCACAGCCAAGCCCAGCCTCAGCAGCTAATTACTAGACCAAACCAAGTTCTGGAAATGAGTGAAAAAAATATACAAAAAAAAAGGAAATAACTAAAAAAAATATATAGTAAAACCCCGGCACGTTGTGTGATTATCGCTAGTCATAACTTACGACAAAAAAAGCTGTCCCAGTCGCGTTTTTGTGTTTTTAATTGGCAAAACGAAGCGGCGTCATGATATCATATTGTATACTAGAAGCGATAATCATTTATTTTTAGCCAAATTGACAGCCACCGAGAGCGGGCCGATAAAAATGGCTAATTAAAGTGCGAGAGAAGAGGCGATAAGGGGTAAGATACGGGGAATATAGCCTCCGGTTATTCATATATATATTCGTATTTCTGTAAACAAATGGCAGCAGCAGCACTCCGGCTTATCAATCTCAACTCATTTGTCGCCTGGTGTGAATGATTGCCACTCGACGGTTCAAGGTTCATAGGCAATGATTATAGGAGAAAAAGGAAACATTTTCACATGTTTAAAGTTTTGTTTTTAGTTATTTTTTTTCTATTCATTCATGCCAACTCACTGGGTTTACCTTTTCTGACTCGAAGTCGAGCGAGTGCGTACAACATTGCGTATGATTGACGGGCGAGTGCACCCAAGGAGAAATTAATGAAAAAAACCTAGAGAGCAACTTGCCGTAATATGAAATTCACCTTAGAGCGTGTAAAAACGCACGGAATTCGTAATGAAAAAGCAAAAAAACACTACAAAAATGAATTGTAATTTCAATGTATGCCGGGATTGCGTACCTCGAAAATGTTTACAGTATTTTGCTATTTTGGTTGTTGTTGCATACACGGCGTATGCGCAATCCGAGCAGCTTTTCCCCCCATTTTCCAGTTGTTTTTGTTGTTGTATTTGAAAACGCATCATGTCGTATGGCAATCAACGCGCACAGCTGGAAACTTCTAAGTTTGTTTACACAACAACAGCGGCATCTTGAAATGGGCAAAAATCGAGAAAAAGTAAAAAAACAAGCTTAAAAAATAAATGATTTTCCATTTTTTGTTTCGACTGCTTTTTTTGGGCAAGTCCAGCGAATGTTTCTGCTGCTGGTGTTGTTTTCGTAGTTGTTAACATTAACGAGTTGCCAGGCAGTGAGCACACCACAAAAAAAAAAACACAAAAACATAATAAAAACTTCCATAGCCATAATATTTGTACGCATGAAAGGTGGCGGCAAGGAGACTCTATCAAGTAATCCCACTTTGAAAGTGAAACAAGGGGCCTATTAAAATATTAATTTATGTGATATTTCACATTTGGGAATGTTGAAAATGGAAAAGTGTTTTTCGCAAGGCCTGAAGGCAGGCCAGGAATTTGTATTGGGTATTTAAATGTATTTTCTCTAAAATAAATAGCTTTAAGGTCTAGCAACCACCTTTAAAAATATACATATATAAAAATTCTGTATTTAACTTTTATAACTTTAAAAAATACATTTTCAAAAACGATTCTTTCCGGTAAATCCTATCAGCTGCTGAAAGCCAGTTCATTTGAGTCAACTTCGGGCTGATAAGTGTTCTTTGGCAAGCTTAGCTTATCAGAACTGAGAGTGGCTTGCCGCCTTCAGTTGCCTCTCAAGTGTTTGATTGCCCAGAAGCTTTACTTTGTTCAGTAAAATGAAAATAGTTCAGTTCTTGGGAATTGTCCTAATGTGTTTGTTTCTTAACAGCACTGTTGAGGCCTCGCCTGGTGAGCTATCTCCTAAGCTATTTATAAAATTTATTAAACTCTATTAAGAGTGTGTTTAACATTTTAGGTACTCAACCCAGTTGGAGGCCAATTTCTCGTTTAATTTATAGATTAAAGTCTGGTACCCATAAAGATTTTAAAGATCCTGTTCAATCTGCTCGAATTTTATTGCATAAAATGAACCTGCCACATCTTCATTTAGAATTAAAGCAGGCAGCTAGCACACACGAAGGATTGCTTTTTGAAATGAAAACAATTGATCAGGTGGCAGAAATTTTGGAGAAATGGAAAGCATTGGATTCCTATACTACGGAAAGCTTTTATAAGAAATATGAACTAAAGCTAACTAAACAGCGTTTTACTGAATAAAAAACACTCAGAAAAAACTCTACTCACTCAATTCCTTACCTTAAAGTTGTTATAAATTATTACCTTTAAAATTTGTTTCATTTTTTCCAATGTATCATATCTTATCTCTTAATAAAGGCCACCAAGTTTCCAATACTTTCATTCATTCAAGGAATTCCATATGGCTTCCATGGAAAGTTTGCTTATCAGAAGCGTATTATTATTTTTATTATTATTCCTGATAGCAAGTACTACGTCAGCGTTTTGCTTATGCAGCTGCCTTGAAATCCGAATACAAACTACAAACTACGAAATATGAAATCCTATCTGGCATTCCACATTCACCCACATTCGGTGGATGAGAAGATACTATTTAATGCAGTCGCCGAAATGTAATTCAATACTCCAAGAGCCGAGTTCATGAGTAATGCAATGCGATGCATCGCACCTTGACTTCATTTGCCGCTTCTCTTTTTACCTTTGAAAGTTGCAACGAAAACAGAATTCACACGCCAAAGGTGAAGAGAGAGGGGAGGCGGTGGCGCTTCTCTTTTTTTTTTCCATTCAATGTCAAACCGAAAGGTGAACTTTTGGGGCGAGAGACAGGCACACACACACAGCCAGACAGGGGACAGTGGGAACCCCAATCAAAGGCTATATCCCACCATAAATCACTAATGACACCAACTTTATCTGTCTGTTTAAACAGCCATAAATTCTACACTACAGAAAAAAATACACCAAGGCACAAACTAAAAGGTTCTAACACCTCCTCTCACTGCATTCATAATTTATGCCATCTTCCCCCAGACAGACGCTCTTTGATATCAAATTATTTTTGCCGCCACATGAGTTATGACGCTTTGCATCCGCCAGCCAAATTGCCTCAAAAAAAAGGGGCTCTAATCCCAGTCCAGTTTATATGCGATATATATATAATTTTGTTGTTTTTTTAAACACTAATCTCTGCCTGTTGCTTCCTGTTTCAAACTTTAATTAAAGGTGGGACACTGGAAAAAATATATTTAATATATAAACTGAGGCTCTAAATAATGCAAAAAACTTTAAACGACTTTCATGGAATTTTTTAATTATTGTTTGGCTTCTGGAGGTTATCGCAGCCAACAGACTTTTCTGTTTTCAATTGTGCAAGCTGAAATAATCTAATAAATATGTATATATTTCAGTGTATCCTTGAACAAGCCAACAGCTTACGTAAACCACAATATTTCGTTGTTTTGCATAAAAATTATTATAATTACACTCATAAATAATGAGAGACAAAAGTCTCGGTGCTCACAAAGATTAGCTCACACATTAACATCTCAAAGACAGACGATAAGCTAACCGAATTGGGTCTGGGATCTGGGATTTAAAACCGATAATCGAAAGCAAATTGAATTAATAATACGCGGGTCAATAGCTGTCAGCATAACTTTGAGTTATTGTATTGGGAAAAATCGTCATAATTTCCACTAATGTGCCACGCGAGTGAGTCTCTTTCTGCGTTTCTATCGAAAAGAAATTCGTTTCTGTTTCTTTTCAAAATCTTTCCCTCGGCTGCTTTGGTATGCCAAACGTGGTTGTCAAATAAAATGTCTGGTTTATGAGACAGTTTAGCGATTAAAAACGTGAAGGGAGCGAACAAAAAATCCATTGAAAGCTGCGTTTCGATGTCAACGAAAGAGATTAGAAACTGAAAAAATATTAAAAGGGGGCAGCAAATCGAAAATTATATTTAAATGTAAATTAAGCTCGTCCGAAATTACTAAATATAAGTTATTTTAGTGTTTTAAGTAGTGAAAGTAGTGGCGCATGGGAGTGGGTGCGAACTGCGGCTTAAAACTTGTGGAGGGTTACGTCAGACCCCGTGGCTTCTTCTACTTTATAATTAGGGTCTTAAAAAGGGTCGGATGTGGGCGTGTCCCGTGGCACACGCACGGAAAATTTATGCAGGTATCTTCAAAATATTTAAGGGTGAGTTGTCAGCACTTTTTCGGGGGTAAAGTACTATTGTTTGTTTCCCTACCAAAGACAGAATATATAGAAATAAAAACAAAAATAAATTGAAATTGAAATGGAAGCAATTAAAATGTGAGACCAGCATAAGGTTTGCAGGGGGAAATACCACCATGATCGCTTACAGCTGTGTGTGCCAATCGCCAAACATTCATTTCGTGTGCTCTCAGCAACCACAAAAACTCATTGCTAACAAAATGATCGACGATAATGCTGGAAAAACAATGGCAACAGCAGCAGCATTGTCCCGCTCGAGTCTCAAAAACCCAAGACAATGTCCCGCATTTAGCGACAATTAAGAAATCAAACGTGGCCTGTGCCTGGCAATTGTAATGAAAACCGCTCACCAGGAGCTACATCTAATAGCAGCCACTGGCTGGCATGGCATTTGCAACAGTAGCAATCCCTGGATGACAGGCCACGAGTCCGACTTTCCACTCTAATGCAAATGTGCAATTAAATTGTTGACGGTGCCCGCTCCGTTTGGCTTCCAATCAAAATTGTGCGATCGTAGGACCAGGGTCTTTCAAAGAGATCAAGTGAGCGTAACGACAAAAGCGCTGGCAATAAATTGTAATTAACCTTTTTTCGTTTCTATCTTTTATTTGTGGGCGGTCCAAGCCCATAGTTGGGATTCCACACCGAAAAACTGCCATTAAATAAGCATAAAAATTGCCAGAAAAAAATGTGTAACCCTAAAAATAAACGATAAGCCAAGAGCTCAATTTGATGTGCAAACAATTGGTCTCACTTATTTGCCAAATTAATTGCTCGTCTCTGGTTTTTTTATGACCCATAATTAAATGAATTTTAATGGGAGCCCGAAAGAGCCCCCAAGTTCTTGGCATAGCCAAGCGAACCCAGCACAGACATAGAGTACTTAACATAAAGCAGCATGAAGCCACCACATATGGTTACAGTTCAGTAATTTTCATTTCATTTTCGAGTGAAAAAATCTATGAGCTGGAGAGATGTGTATCTGTGGGTCTGCGATTGCATGTATCTATGTGTAGACACACACATGCACACACGAAATCGCATCGGAATCGGAACGGGTGTGTCATTATTTCAACTGAATCCATGCCACATGCAATGCACAATGCACAGAGAAAAAGTCTATGAGGTAAAATTTAGATATAATAGAATCTAATTTGTTGAAAATTATTATTTCTCATATAATTTCCGTTTCTCTTCAGAAACCATAAGCAAATCTCTTGATTTCTTAGGGATAAAACAAAACATTCATATTAATTTTAACGCAAAGTTCTTTATTATATTTCTCCCTTAAAAGTGTATATTAATTTAAAATAAATCCCATTATATTTCTCCCTGTGCACTGATCGCTGTCTCTCGCCTTTTGCCAGGGACAACGACGGGACCAACGTGGGCAGGCCGAAACATTTTGACAGAACAGTTAGTCAGCTTGGCCTTTTGAAGACAAGGTGTTGCAGAAATCAATAGAACACTTATTTGGCCACACTTGGCAAGCAATTTATTGTTCGGTTCAGGCCTAGATCGTTGCATAAATTAACAGTCGACTGTGGGCCAGGCCAGTGTGCAGCTGCTGGTATCTCTCAGATACACAGAGGGAATGTATCTATGCTAAAATCTCGATAGCAACTAAAAGTCTACAAAGTAACTAAAAGCTGCTAAGCTTGTGCGCAATTAGAATACCCAAAAGCCGGTTGTTGTTGCTGTTGGTAGTTGCTGTTGCTGCTGCAATGTTGCTACATGGCTACACATGTTGTGCTGGCGGAATAGTTGGCCAACTGCTGCCCGGTTGTTTGTCCGTTTGTTTGTTGGTCTGTTTGCCAGCTTGCCATGCATCTAACTAGCTATCTATATTTGAGCAGATTGCGCTGCTAACCCCATTGCAATCGAGAGCCGGCGAGCTCTCTCAGACAAACTGACTGGCCCAAAGTGACTAACTGACTTCAGTTGAGTGTTGCACTGACTAAGGCACTGAAATAAAAAAAGGGGAAAGTCTAGGAAAAGTACGGGGAACTTCTAATCAATTTTAGCCCTAAGAATATGCTACCCTTTGCAGCAATAAGTGATAGGAAAATTATGGAAAATTTCTAAAGGAATTATCTTGTTTCTCATGATCTAAAAACTTATATTATTCTACCTATAAATAAGTAGAAATTATACAAAATATTGTTTATGATAAAACCCCGTATATCCCTTCTAAATCTATCTAAAATTTCTCTCTCTGTCCTGGATGTTGCTGCTGCAGTTGCTGGTTTGGTCAGATATCGCCCCAACATTTGTTGGTCACATTCTCTGGCCAAATCCGTGTGTGAGTGTGTATAAATTGTAAACATGCGGACAAGTGTAATTTAGTTGTTAAGAGAGAGAAAGAGAGATCGGCAATGAAAGAGACAGCTAGAGAGAGAGTTCTCATTGCATTGACAACGCGCTGACTTGTACAAATTGAAATTTAAAACGCTCCTTTTTGGCCAAATGCCAAACTGGTTGGCTGGATGGTTGGCCAAAGTGGCTCGACCGCCTGCCACATTTATTTAAATTGCAATTAGAGTGCCAGACGCGACTTATAATTAGCTTGTTGGCGGCTTAATTAGCTGGCACACACTCACACACGAGGCCTAAGAACTGGATGGCCACAATAGATGGCTAAAAGAGAGCCAGCTTTATTGGACTTACTCTCAGTGTGTGGAAGTGAATGTGTGTGTGGCTGTGTTTATAAAGCTGAAAGTCGTTAACCTTCGTTGTAACACATTCATCATCATCACTCACCTCGCCAGCAGCAGCAGCAGCAGCAAAAGCAACAGCAACAGCAGCCGCAGCAACACGCACTCACCGCAGTAACTACAACTCACACACAGCTGTAAAAAGAAGTCGTCTTAATCTTAAACGACGTCTCCATCCATCTCAAAAGGCAGCATCAACATCAACTGCTCTTAGCCAGTCCTCTGTGTTATTTTCCTTGGTCTTTTTGTTTGCCTGCATTTGAAAACAAGCAAGGAAGTTGACTGAGCGAATGACGAATTGACGAGTGAGCCCCACTGAGCCCCACTGAGCCACCTAAGTAACTCACAAAGGAACCAGAACCAGGCTAAATTCCAACTGAATGGAGGGGAAAAGCTCTCCCCCAAGCGAGAGCAGCGATGGAAAGCATTCGAAAGTGTCACGTCTAGAACTAAATATGGGGAAAATTGGGAACACAACAAACACACGACCAAGACGTACATGGAGGCATTCTCCAGTGCGTGGTCTTGACACTTTCTCGAAGAATGCAAACAGTGAAAAGGTTTGGCGGATGTTTGTCCAGACCCGAAAACAAGCAAAGACTAACCGTAAACCATCAAACTAATGCCAACAAAAAAAAAGCAGGCAACAGCAGCAGTTGCTGCAGTGGCAGCTGTAGGAGGAACCAACTCTTGGCGAGTGAAATAATTAAAATTCCTTGCTCATAACTTCCGCAATTAAGGCTGGCAGACAAGAGGCCCAAAGGAGCGGCAGTCCTACTCCAGGAGCCGACGAGAAGCACATCGAGAAGCCGCCACATCAGCGGCAACAGCAGCTAATTTCCACGCACAGTTGACGCGATCCGAGGCCACTGGCCAGCATGTGAGTTGTGAGTTGCACTTCACAGTGCCAGGGCCCAGAACAAGTACACTGAGACAATAGAACTACATAAAAGTATACAAAAATAAAGAAAATAGAGAGCTTAAGAAAAGCAAGAATATCTTTAAAATTGTTTATATAATTTATTATTATTTTTGTTTAATAAAGAAATGTTTTGTCTAAGATAAATTAACTTACAATTCCCAAATTAGAATTCTGTTACATTTTAAAATGTATAAACTCCCACTTTATCTAGGACTTTGTATTATTATCTGCGATGTTAGAACCCTTTATTTTCTACCAGTGTCCCTTTGGCTGACTGTCAGACATTTGCAACGCTCACCGGCAGCTAGCTAGCTAGCTGACTGTCTGCCACTGTGGATCGGATGGGAAAGGAGCGGAGCAGAGCAGAGTGGTGAGTATCTTTGAGATACAACGCATGCCACACGGAACACGCCTGCACTAATGAAGTAATTCATTGAACCGTGCTACGCCGGCGTGGCCTGCCATTGCCATTAGTTTAGTGTTGGCTGCACTCGCTGCCGCTGCTGCTGCTCCTGCTCCGATGCACTTCACCCACTCTGCACCCCTCAGAGCCGCCGCCCTTTGTGTTTATGCCTGGCATTTTAATGCCGCTAAGCCCTAGCCTTGTTTGTTTGTTTGCCAGGAAAGGAGACAGACGGCGACTGCTGTTTTTGGCAAACATCTGCAACTGCTCCGCTCTTCCTGGATGGCACATTAGATCACTCTCTGACAGGCGGGGCCAAAACGCTTGGACAGTTGGCCGCTTGACCTCGCCTTTAAAAATGAAAACATCGAACCGACAGCCACTCCTCGGAAGGGGATATACTCGGATCGGGGGTATTATCGGCAGTCCGGCCAAGCCCATTGAGAAAAATGTCATTGATAATTAAGCGGGTCGTCGCTGTAGTTGCCGATCGGTTCCCATCCGCGTTCTCCTAACCGATCCTCTAGAGCTCCGGCACAGCACTCCGAGCTCATGGCACTCCACACACCACTCACATTCTAACGATTGCACTTTTACCGAAAAGCGCAAGAACTTTATCTGGCATGCCGCTGGACGTTGCCGCCAGTCAGGCAAATAAAGTAGCCTCGAGGCATTCAGAGAAGAGTGAAGTGAACTCACTGAGAGAAATTTTGATAAGGAATAACGAGGAATTTCGTTGGCAAATCTTGGGGAAAAAAAGGAAAGTCTTCAACGTGACTAGGTATGAGTTGTGAAAGGACATTGAGAAAAGGAGAGTCTTTGGTTTGATTATAGAAATTCTTGGTTTAATGTTGAAATTATCACTTGGGAATTATAAGAAAATATCGGATTTGTTTTTTGTTTATAATAAATTGACAATACAAAAAATACAAACTTTTATTTGTTTCTCCAAAATATTTTTTTTTTTTTTTTCTATAAAAATATTTCTCCTAATCTCAGTGTAAGTTGGGAGAATGGCTTGGAGTGGTCAGTCGCATCATCTTAATAGAAATATGCGTGTTTGTGTGTGTGTGACGGTGCTGCTGTGTTGTGCATATCAAAATCCATTAGTGGCTTTTGTAGAAATAATCAACAACGACAAAAAATAAAAATAAATGTGAAAATAAAAACAGCAAAACTGCAAAACGTCGTCGGCAGACGATGCATCTGCACCCTCTCCTCTCTTTCTAACTCTTCTTTCAGTGCGGTTTTAGCGGTGGCCATATCCATATATCCATATCTGTGGCCCGGCTAAGTGAACATTTGTAATGGTCAGTCAGGCGGCCAGTGGCTCGTCTATCAGCAAACGCGTTTGTTCGGCTGTCCACACAGCGGCCTGGCGGATACAGATACAATGCACAGAACGAAATTGAAATTTCCGTTAAATATATAACAAATAATACCCTGGAAATTTCAACATTATAAACATTAAATTAACCAAAAGAAAGTAGAATAAAAAGAGGAAACTGATGAGTATCTTGTCTAAAAAGCAAAGCATCTTCAACTTGCAGACAAAAATACATTGGTTTTATTCATCTAATTACCATTATTAAGTTTTATTTATACAACAAAATTAATTATACATTTTTTCAGTGCACATCTATAGGCGTCTAGGCAAGAGAACAAAAAACTAAAGCCCACAGAAATTGGCTGGCATCTAATCACTTGTTTTCGTTGTTCATTTCAAACAGAGCGTGTCGCGGGCATTTTGTAAAAAATAAAAATAATTACAGAATGCGGTTGGCGGTTGGCGGTTGGCGGAGCTCCTCGACGGACGCTCTTCATTATCATGCCACCGCCGATCCAGCGGTCGCGATCGGTGGTCAGTGCCTCCTCCTTCAGCCATCCATCCACATAGTTGTAAATAATTGCATTTAATTATAAATTCTATAATGAGTTAAGCGGCGGGGTATTTTTTATTATTTTTTTTCGAGCTCATTCAGCCCCACTGGCGATTAAATTTATCAGCGTCAAGTGCTGGTGATTGACTTGTCGGCATGCAAATATGCTCGCATATTTGCATTTACTTGGCGGCTGTAAATCATAACTCTCAGCTAGATAATTTACGGCCCTGTTCCGGGCTTTAAAATGTAAACAACGCAGTCGAGGTGACGTCAAAATAAGGCTTTTGCATACCTTTTCTGGCCTCTGGATCGCTGCTAATCCCGCTCTATATACAGTAGAATCCGGCTATAACGACTCCGCTTAAAGCGTCCGTCCGGTTATTACGA
>JAEIIJ010017786.1:0-24482 GCA_018904815.1 Drosophila ogumai | reverse complement strand
CTGACTGACTGACTGACTGACTGACTGACTGACTGACTGACTGACTGACTGACTGACTGAATGACTGCGTGATTGAGTGACAGGCGAGGCTAGGGATAATGCCACATATTTTTATGACAAAAGAATGAAAATGAAAATGAAAACGAAAGCGCAAAAAAATCTATTGCTATTCGGACAACAGGGATTTACTGTAATGCTCTCTTACAAAATAAAAGAAAAACTAAAGAGAAAAGTCTACACTTGTTTTTCTATTACTTTGCTCCTTTGTAGAGTTTAACTGTTGAATCAGGCGGCGGCAATTTTGTGGAAAAAATTCAAGGCTGGTTTTAAAACTGAATACATCAAAATATATTATAGAAATTCGTTTTATAAATTATCTTAATGGGTACTTTTTCGGTAGTTTCTAACTATAACTTTTACAAGAAACCCTATTACGTCATTTCCAACCGGCACTCGCTCTTATAAAATCTCAATATTTTGCTCTCATTATCCTTTGAAATTCCCTACGCATGCGTCGAGAAAGAGGGGAAAAGTCTACATGCTCAAGGACAATGGAGAGATTATTTTTAGGAATTTTTCTTGCATTTGCAACAAGTTGCTTTCCACACACTCCATGAGAATACAATAATAAACAAGGAAATATAACAGAGCTTAGGGAAAATTTAACATCTTCCAAAAGCAATTGCACTTAATTGCACAATTGTGAAATCGAATAGAAAATATACCAAAAGTCAAGTTAATCTGCAGTGCAAGTCAAGAACTCAAATGCAGATATACATATATATAATTTGATATCTATATATGAGTCCAAGTGTTAGGTTGCAAAGCAAACAACAGTGGCAGGGGGGTCTAAATAGAAAATTTAATTCAATTAATTATGTTTTCACTTAGCAGCTGGGCAACAAAAAGGGCGAATGGGAAGCCCCTTCTTGCATCAGAGTCCTGGAACATTGTGCAATGAAAATTAAATTAAGACACACAGACAGACTGAGGAGGGGCCACGGGGGGGAAGAGTTTATATTGCCAACACCAACTGCAACTACTATATGGTGTTTTGCCATCGGGGAGTGGAGTGAGTAGTTCTCTCTCTGCTCCCTGATAATCACATTTGATGCGCTGTAAATCATATTACGCATACGCCTCGTGGGCCCCAAGCCTCAGCATCAAAATGCAGAGCCTCTTCCCTGAAGCACAAACGGTATGCCTGCCTCTTGATTGTTGTTTAACTTAATTAGCTTCTTCGTCTTCAAAATATATATGGATGGAAAAATCTTATAGGTTGGTGGAGCGAGCAAAAGAAATTGCTTTAGCAAAAAGTATAGCATAGTTTCTGGGAGATAAAAAAACACTAAAAAATTTTGAAATATATAAAATACCAAGTATAAAATATCTTAAAATAATGATAATAAAAATATTTAAGATTTAACAAAAGCCTTGTATTTTCTATATAATTTTATAAATCCAAAAAATAAACTCTGCCAACGTGTCGTATGATTAATTTTTAAACACCTTTCACATTTGTAACCCACTTTTTTACCTCTTTTTACTTTCCTACTCAAAATCCTTATACTTTTTGTACATACCACATTTATAAATCGTATTTTGGCACATTTTTGCAACTCACCTGCAAGAAAAAAGAAGAAAACAATTGAAATTAGTACTAAATAGGCTTAACAGCTGCATAATGATAAAGTCAAAGAACCCCATTTGCCCCAGAGGTCTACTTAGTTAAATCACATGGCTAAGAAATACAATTGGTCGAGTAGATAGGGACAGTAGGATGTGGGAGTCCAGGCAGGACATGAAAAAAACAGAGCAACGAGCCGGAAAGCGAACGAAAATAAAAATGTAAAATAAAATGCAACAGTGGAAACAAGCTGCAACTGCAACGGCAACGGCAACAGCAACGGCAACAGCAACAGCAGCAGCAGCTTAAAATGTGGCCAGAGGGACAAGGACCAAAAACAAAAAATAAAAGTAAAACAAAAAACACAAAATGAGGACCAACCAAATAGGAGGAAAAGCGAAAAAGCGACGGAAAAGAGCAACAGACAAACGGGGACATGCAACACAAATTTTCATGTTCGACATGAATTGGGAGGAGCACAAAAAACAACCCAGGATGGTCAGGAAGGTGCAAAAATGGGTGAGCCAAAGGTGGTAGAGAGACGAGGGGTCAGTGGTGCTAACAACAAGTAAAGCCCAACAACGAGGTGCAACCGAGAGAAACAGGCCCTGTAATGGTCGAGAAGGAGGACGAGGGGGAGTGACGCGGAGGCGAAGGCAAGTGAAGGTTGGTTACTGCAAGAGATATGGTCACGGCTTTGTACTGTTATTTTCCAAATGACTGAGAATTATTAAAGGGGCATTATTGCAGCTTCATGAAGCAAACACACATACATACATACACAGGAAAATGGGAAATGGGGTAGGAAAATAGAGGCGGAAAATTGAGGCAAAGGGCGGAGGTAAAAGCATAACAAAGTAACCGTTAGTCATTGTCAAAGACAAGTGCATTAAATCCAGCATAGTAACTCACTAAACAAAGTGCAGATACTAAAAAGAATGGCATTTTCCAGGAAAATGCTAGCAGAGAGTACGGAAAAACAGACTAAATACAGCAATTAACACAAATTGGTCACTGAAGAAGCAGCTTTCAGGACGTTTTTATGGCGGTTAGGATAGAAATTGACACCTTTAGTAGCTAAGTTATTTTAAAATTTTTTTTATCCCGGTATTCCTACTGCATTTCCTAGCTTCCACAATTTCCCATAACAAACTAATTTCTTATTTATCCGTTTGGCATCTGCTTAGCTTTATATCCCCAGAATCCAGAAGTATCTTTCAGAGTAAGGAAACCTTTTGCCCGTATAATTTGTATTTGTCAAGCAGCTGCCTCAGATACTACTTGCATAATTAGAATAATTTTCCTGCTCCCAACTGCTCCTGCAGCTACATACTACTTCTACCAGTTCCTTCTTCGAAAAGGAAATGGAGGAAATGGGGGAAAACTCATGACAAAGTTTTTTGCAAGGCATTCCATAAAAAATGCAACACAAAAAACGGGTCATGAAACTAAGGACTAAGGTATACTCTTTGCACTGCGAGGATTAACAAGTTCCAATTTAATTTTTCTTAAGGAATGTAAATTCAATTTAATTTTAAAAATAATGATAAGGCTTTTAACATGTATTTAATATACTCTTTGCTTTAGCCTTTAATGAATAAAAATAATATAAAGTGCAACGATTGAACTTTAAGGTTCAAAGACGTTGCCACCTTCTGCATAAACTTTTGCAACTTTTGCATTTCATAAATGAAACATGTGCATAATATTAAATAAAATGAATGTGTAAGTAAACAACACGCATACGCTGCCAGAGAAAAGCAGCAAAGGAAGAAAATTGCAAGCCATTGAAATTCATGGAAATGCTTTAGCTTCCTTTGCCAATCATATATTTATTCTTTATTAAAACTTAATTTAAATTTAAAGTCACTGCACAAATAAAATACCAAGAAAATCGTACTAAAAATATTTTAAAAATAATTAATAAAGAAAGAAAAATTATGGGAAAACTCGGAATAGATTTAATTAGATATTTATATGGTTAATATGACTTTGGGTAAAGAAAATGTAAAAGAAAAATGTTCTTTTAAGTCAGAATTAATTTTTAATATATATTTTAGCACTTTTTTAATTCCATTTACTATTTTCGATTATCAAAGTCCATGGATCAACTCGAATATTAACTCCTGATAAATATCATTTCAATACCTCGCACAAATCCAAACACAATCCACCAAAAGTTGAACAAACTTTTTTCCAATAAAGTTTTACAAAAACAAAAAAAGAATAAATAAATAAATAAAGTAAAAAATATATAGGAAACATCAAAAAGACTGACATTGGCAGCGTGCGTTCAGGAATGCAGGGAGTCAAACTTTTGGAGAAGCGACGCAGGAGCGACTACGCTCTATAGTCTACTCCAAATGATATGACACTGAACAGAGGACAGGGCAAGTCGAGTGGGAGAACAAAGAATATCCAAAGTTAAATTAAATTGTAGTTTGTAAGGCAAACTTTGTCCTTTTGAGAGTGTGCATAGCATAGCTGCTCCTCACCTGGTTGGGGAGTACTCCTCACCGGCTGGAAGGGTGAATGAGTAACACAACTACAACTATTCACATTTATTCAATTGGTTCACAAGCATTAACATTTAATTAAAAATCACAAATTAAACCACAAAATTCATGAATTTCTATGATGGGACAACACCTTATCCTTCTCCTAATTGTGGGAACTGCAAGCTCATTAAAAATGTAAATCAAATATGTAAACAGCACAGAAAAACACCACCGCTAGATCGCGCGCGACACAATGCTCACACACACACAGACATACAAACACAGGACAGAAAGTTTTCCATCTCGAAAAGTTGAAAATCGCACAGAAAGTTCTCGGCATCAAGGTGAATTTTAATGAAAAACATAATTATAATTCATGCAGATTCAACTCAGCCAACCAGAAGAGACCTCATGAGTGCAAACTTTTGGATAAACTTCAAATTTCACTCCTGTTGTTGTTGTTGTTCCTGCTGTTTGGTTAGTTCCAGTTCCACCTACCGAATTATTTGCTGTACGTAGTCTATGGAATTAAAATGTAATTATGTCCTAAAGCAGCTGAGCATGGCATTGCATACATTTTGGGGAGCGAACAAGCGCCAGACGTTGCACAGAGACCACCAGAAGAAGAAAGGTGTCGGCACAAATTGAGTTTTAGGAGTTTAATAAACTTTCCAAGGTTCATAACGACAATTTGTGGAAGGCATTGTCATGGATATTTAAATAAATAAATATTTTGACACAGGAGAGATTCAGACCAGAGGTTGATGTCGAGCTTAAAGGTTTTAGTTGATGGGTTTAAAGTATTGCCTTGAGATTTGACGAAATTAACAGGATAAGCCTCATTATCTTCCAAACGTTTTATTTAGAAGATTTGTTTACCATTTAATAAATAATTAAAAACTTGTTTTTAAAACTCATTTAAACCCGTGGAAACCGTATTTTTCGGCTTATTTTACACCCAAAATCTGTCACATTCAATCCTTTCCTTCGCCCTTGGCACCTCTCATACACACCAAAATGCCAATTAAGGCTGATGCATTAGGAAACCAAGCTAAAGTGACAAAACCAAAAGGCAAACAATGGTCGTAAGAGAAGAAAACGTTCTAGCCAGAGAAAGAGGAAAGCCGCCACATAATTTTGATTGACAAACGTCTATCAAAACAGTGAAAAGACTAAGCGAATGCGGGCCGGCTCTGATGAAGATGTCGCACAATGACAGCTGAAATGACAGCTGCTGCTGTTGCCGCCCGCTGTCGTTGCACTCAATCCGGCTCCTTTGAGCCAAGTTAAGAGACCCGACAGAGTGCCATTTTGAAGACGCACTCTCATTATGGCCAAAGAAATGGCAACAAAAGGTCCTGCCACAGCACCCGCCGCCAGCGCACCAATAGAAATGCGATGCGAATGACATTTTATCGAAAACAAAGAACCGTAAAACTGTTTCGGGTTGCCGCCCATCTATTCACAAAAAAATATATATTCTTGAGGCCGCCAGCACTTGGAAAAAGTATTTTCTTAATATTAAGGATGTGTTTACAACTTAAATATCGATATTTTAGTGCTGGTTCTTGGCTCTCTTGAATTTTTTGTTTAAAATTAGAGAGAGAACTCTTCTAGAGCACTTTGCTCTCTTATACTCAATTTAATCACACGCATTCTAGATCTGTACGCAATATAACGCACTTGCTTGATCTTTTTTCAGATTTTTATATTCCTAACTGAGTGCAAGCGAAGACAAGCGTGACAAAATTGCTTTCAATCCAAAAAATAACATTTTAAATTGTAAAATAAAGCAGGATTAAAGTAGCAATTTATTTAAAATGTAATAAACATTATCATCTATTTTATTTTAGAATTAACTTCCTTTTAAAAATATTATTTTTTCGCCAGTGTGGTAATGAGCTCATTGTGTCAGTGTCCCAAAAAGGATGCAATCTCACTCACTCGCACACCCAACGCGACTCCTACATACACACACACACACACACGCTAGCGAGACCGCGACATCCTGCTCTTTATCCTTAATGAGATGCACAGGGACCCCGTGGACTCAACCTTCTCACTTCATCTCGGTGATTATGACGGGGATTACAAGTTGAATGTGTGTAAATTAGCCGGCACTTTGAAAAGCTTAGCTTAAGCGTCGCAAAACACCACGATAATGATTGGGCTGCTGATGATTATGATTATGATGATGATGATGATTATAATGTTGGTTTGCCAAATACAAAAGACACACAAAAGATTTTCAGCTCTATACCATTCCTTCCATTCATATTTTTACCACTAATTAAAATTTCTGTGCTTAGAAAACCTTGAAAATGTCCAAAACTTGGAGGCCTTTCAAAGCGCACTTTTAATTATGACTTTTCGTACAAACAGAAAAACAAAAAAAAAGCCAGCAGAGAATACGTAATAAAGAAGTGAACAAAAAAATAGTGCATTAAATTGTCTTAAGTAGCCTCTAAATGGTTATGTAATTCAAGCTGCAATTGCAACAAGATTTACGCCCCAATGGAGCGCATCGCTGCAACTGCAAAATGCAAACTTAAAAAATAAACAGAAAATGAATCAATAGGGGAAGTGAAACCCATTGAGTTGGGTTAGTGAAAATCGTTTTGGGGTGTGTACAAATATATAAATATATACATACATATAGCGAGGCAAGAAATCAAGTTCAGTGATTCACGATATCGTAACGTAACTCCTTCGCCAACATTCGCCGTGAAACAATTTCCAAACACACGTGACGAAATTATATACCTGTCTTCATAAAGTTTGCGTGCCAAATAATAACCATTCTCATTGGATATAGATTGCCATCGTTAATAGCTTAACGCTGTAAAAGCATCAAACTTTGACTTTTTTCACACGACAGTCGAAAGCCAAAATGGGGAAAGGAATACCAATAAAGTAACCATTAAACATCACTTTTTTATGAACATAAAAATCAACTTGATTCTTTTTTCGGGTTTTGTGTCGCTTGTGCTCGAACATGCGGCAAATTTAGTTGACAAAAGCCGAATAAAAACGAGAGGAAAAAAACTGAAACTAAGGGCTTAATAGAGCGTAGCTAATACCCTTACTGAATAAAAAATATTCTGACTTTTATTTTTTAGCATACAAAATCTTTAAAAATAAACAAAAAATACAGAAATATCACTTAAAATCAAACAAAAAAAGAACTCAAACTGGAACACAAGTTTTATGAATATTTTATATTTTTTGCTGGAATAAAAAACACCTTTTTTTCTATTAATCAGTGAGTGATTTGAATGGTTGACAAAAGGGAAAACTCTGCCATCAGCAAAACGCAGGAAAAACCGACAGACAGACGTGGGCGACTTCCGACTAAATGTAGCGTAAATATAGAGCACGGAGTTATAGACAGAAAAAAACAAATAGGATAAAAAAAAAAGGAGATATCGTTTGCGTGTGACATGCACGGGGCTCATGGGGGAGTGGAAGAGTTGGTTGGTTGGCCCGCAGAAATATAATATCAAGGAAGTATATATTTAAATTGCACAGCAACACCACAAAACCCTTTTCTCTTTTTTTTTTTTCGTCAGACCTCTGTTCAGAACCATTAAAGTGCACTGAATCGGAATATATATACAGAATATATAGATGTGGATTTGAGGTGCCTGCCCTGCTAAATGTTGCAGAACCTTAGGACCCAGAAAACAGGTTGATTGAACGACCACCCCCGGCCTGGAAAATCTATGACATTGCCAGTGTCGTCAGCTCGTTTTTTCCCGCAGTGAAAAACATTTCCCCATCTACGGCACATGGGACGTTGAGCACCAAAATGAAGTCACTTGACAACTCTAACTGATGTTGATTGCACGGCGCCGCGGCATTAATTATTTAGAATATGGCAAGGGTGCAGGAAAAATACACGACTCAAAAGTATGCAATTAGTTTTTGGCGTGATTGTTGTTGCAATGCATGGCACAATTATAGTCCGATTGTTCATATTTGATTGTGTAGGTAAATTGAAAATTGGGTTAATGGTTGTATGTATTTTAAATGGAAAAAGTTTTAAGTGAGCATCAAGGGTTGCCAGGAAAATTATTTATGGGATTTAAGCTAATTTGAAGGGTTAGTTTGTTAAAATTTAATATAAGTAAGAAAAAAGATTTAGAATTTTTTATTAAGTCTTTTCTTCTGGTAAATATATTCATTATAATAGTATCAAGGTTACCTTGTAAAGCATTTATGCACTAATTTTGTTATCAACTAATGTTAGCTAGTAGCTTATGAACAAATATAAATAAAGAAATCGTTAAGTTTTATATTTTGTTTTATATTTTATGTATATAAACATACTTTTTGTATTTTAAAACCCCTTTTTATCATTCTGATAAATATATTTACTATAAAAATCGTTTGGAATATGAGAAATTCCTAATTTTAAAGCCACAACTTCTGATTTCATCACCTAAGCTTTTCCTAAAATTATTTGAATAAAATGAAATAAATCTAAATTCTCTCTAAATATTCAATTTCTCAAATAAAATAAAGCATTTTGATAGCAAAAATAAATAAATCAATTAAATAATTTTAAAGTATTTTTTGTATTCCTAAGAATGAAATAAAACTATCTACAACTTTAAAATAACTTGAATTGAGAGCCGAATAACTTGAAGCACCCAAAACACTCTATCAATTACAGGCGCCCCACCCCCGTCGTCCTGCTGCTGTTGTCCTTCAATCCACTCAAAGGCTTCGACAACTAACCCAAAACTGTCAACATTTTATCAACTCAATGTCTTCGCCCCGCTGTGTGTGTGTGGTTTTCTATGCTCTCTCCCATGTATAGTAGAAAATTCAATGAAAAACTTTCAATACACACACACACTCATACACTTTGCAGACAAAACCATTACCCATTTTCTTCATACCCCTGAAAATGTATAAAGTGTCTACATGTGGTTTTCTTTCTTCTCCTTTTTTTTATTATTTCTTTTTCTGAGCTAGTGTGCTTTACATGCTTTTAGTTTAGTTAAGCTTTCTGACCAACAAAACTCAAATGAGCTAGACAAAATGGGGGAAAAAGAGCAGTGCTGAAAAGAGCTGGGAAAATCCAGGCAAGAAAGCAGGGCAAATTTGGTTAAGGGACCTGCTACTTGCCTTGGGGCATTCGTGGTTAACCCTTTGCTAATGAGCCAATTTAAATTTATGGCTTGCCGAGACCCTGCGCTGCCATACAGCCAGGAATTAAGCTTTAAAAATTGCTTGAATTTTATGTTCGTGCCTTTGGCCCGTTGGATTATTCATCAACACTGTGGAGATGATAAAGCTAAGCTTGTCAAAGTGCAAGAAAGAAATGCAGATGAATGCAAGGCGACAGCTGGCAAGTGGCCCGGAAAATGAGCATCAAGGCGCAGCTGGAAAACTACTGTCTGCGAATGAAAGGTGAGACGTGAAAACGCTTTGAGGGAATTGTCCGGGAAATCTCATGACAGGACAACAAACAAGCAAACAACAAGTCATTGACAGACCTGAAAATGGCGCCAAGCTAAGGCCAAAGCAACTTTATCAGCACATAATTTCGCAAAGGAAGAAAAAAAAAATGTATAAACTTGGCCAAGAAAAGAAAATATAGTAGTACCAACAAGGGGAGTTGTCGTGTAAGAAAAATGAGAGAGAGAAAAAGGAAACCCTGACTTGCCCTGACTTTCCTTCGTCTGGCTGCTTAATTATGAAGCTTGTTAACTATTAATGAAAAAGTTGTTGTAAACCTCCCCAGACGTAACCAACTAAAAGTTGACAAACTACGGCTAGAGGTCGAAAGTTATTCTGGGTGGAAAAAGGCTGGGAAATACAGAAAATGTGGGTAAAATGGCCGCAAGTGTCAGGCTCTGAAAGTGGTAACAACTGGTGGTGCAACTTTATCAGCTTATTACGAGATGAAGGAGGAGATTTCTTGGAATAAATAACATAAATATAAGAAATAATTTAATCCTTAAATTTAGTCATAAATAATTGCATAATGGCACAAAATTATTCAGTAGCCAAATCGCGTGGCTAAACAAAATTAGTGCTTTCGATTTTTTAGGTACATTTTTGTGGCTGTTACTGGGCATTAAATTTGGCCTCTTTAATTCAAGCAAAACGCACAAGAAATACTTAAAATATGTATAAAATTAGCATACGAATTTGCAAAATGTGTTAATAAATAAATATGGTATTGTATGGTATGGTATTATGCATTGGAAGATAATAAGGTTGTACATGAAAGTGTTGAATAAAACAAGGGGTAATAGTTAATGTTGTAATCTTGAATAGAAAGCTAGGAATTTATTGAAATTTTTGCAGACTTTTAAGCAGTTAAAAAAAGCAAAGCTGCTCTAAGACGCAACTAGAACCACAACCAAATTTAAGCCTAAAAAAAATATTTATAATTTAATCCTCAACTTAGTTCCAGTTCCTCAAATAAGTAAACTGATTAGCCTCTTGCCAGAGGAATCCCCTCTCTATAACTTCCAATAGACCATTCATAGCAATTTCGAGCAAATTGTGTAATCACCAAATTAGCATTTACACATACAATCTGCATAAACCATTTTCATTTGGCTTTCTTATTGAGGTCAATGCCTCTTTAGCTGCGCACTTATGAGCTAATCAAGCGATTGTCCAAACGTCTGCAGCGAATTGGCCCGTTCAGTCTGGCCCACGAATAAATAAATAACACAGTCGGTCGGCTGGGCCAAGTTAATGTGATTAATTGCGTCATGCAGATAGCAATGTCGTCAAATGATTTCACACCCGTCAGGGGGTTGGGTTCTATGGTTCCTTCCTTAGGGTTCTCCCATTTCCATTTCCATTTTTCCCCATCGCTCTCTGTCAGCGTTGTGCGACCGATTTTCCCCGTCGCCCCCAGGAGTGTGATAAGTGCGCTTTTGGGTTTTGTATTACACGGAGACTTCGTGTACCCTGCGCTCAGCGAAATTTACGACGTAGTTTTTCTAATTTTTCTATTTAATTAGCACATACACACAGAGAGAGAGAGTACCAAGCAAGGCCAAGGCAAGGTGGGGCTAGCTGCCAATAGCAGTCCCAGGGGGTTGGTGGGTTGGTGGAGGGGAAAGCCACCAGCTTGGGGATGATATTTCCTGCGGGCGTGAAGACAAATGATTCGACTATCTCACAAACTGTTGCCATCTGCTTAATGATGTCAGCATGTTAATTAAAGGCAAATTATTTGCTAAACTCTACCCAATATTCAAACTCTTGCCTTGAAGTTTTCCCTGTTTTCTTTTGGCAATGAGCTGAAAAAGTCTCGTGTGAGGTTTGTGTTAAAAGTTAAGAAGTGTTAATGGAAGTAAGCTGAAGCTAAAGCTGAAGGGGTTGAAAGCAAGCTGTTTGATTGATGGAAAGGGTGGCTTCTTGGCCTTCAACAGGTAATAAGGGGTTTTTAGTTCGCATCTTTAATTCTTTAAATAAAATATAGTTAAATTTATTACGCAAGACTATCTCCAAGCCTTGAATGATCATCAAATTGCAAGGACACTCGGTTGATAAGCGCAAACCCTGTGAAGCATGCATCAGGGCATCGCTTAATTAATGTCTCGGCTACTGAATTCGCGACGGCCCCTTTTGGCCCACTTGCCGCCCACCCCCACCCCACCTAGTTTCCACTCCACCACGCCCCTACAGCTACAAGCCCGATGTCAACTATTTGCCACTTACTAATTAGCATTTGCGTGTCCACACAAACTTCAAGGGTAGAGACGACAACGACCAAGTAGTGTATCTGAGGCGTGGGGCCGACCGCTAATTGGGCTTTATTGGCGGTAAATGTCAAGTGACGGCATTGGATGACACTCTCCACTGGATCTCTCACTCCTTCTGATGATGATGCTGCCACTGCTACTGGTTCTGCTCTACGTCTTGCTCCAGCCTGCTCTTCGTCCTGTTTCAGCCAAAAACAACAACCACTTGATTATGGCTTTGCGCCTGATAACAGAAGGCGAAATCGACAAGTGCCTGGAGGAGGAGCCACATTTATCGTTGTCAATGGCAACTAACGTCTTTTCGTGAATTTAAGCAAAATTTTGCTTTTGAAAGTAGAGTTTAAAGTTTACAAGCCTGTTATAGAAATGTAGGAACTTGAAGAATAGTTTGAGTCAAGAAAATCCCTGATGGAATTAGCTAACTTCACAAGAAACAGAAATTTACATAAAATAGTTTTAAATAAAGTATACCAACAATCCCAACAAAAAAAACCGAATTGAATTAAAAATTATGATGAATTTGGTATCTCAAACAATTAATTTAAGACACATTTTTAAGAAATAGAATTTATTTAAAAACATTTAAGACTCCCTGTTCATAAAACAAACAAAAAAGAGTATAAAAAACCAACTTTTTCAACACCTATTTTCAAAGCTTTTTTCTAATCATCAAAACCTTGTCAAAAAAACATTTTAAATTCAACAAAACAAGGAATTTATCCTGCATTTAAATGGAAAACCATGACAATTGAAGGCGAAACGCGGGGGACAATTGGAAATTAATTTACTAAGTGCCATACACACATGCATAATGAGCAGTATGCTTTTTGTGCCAATTAACGCTTAATTAATTGCTGAATTAATATATGCCAGGGACAATAATGAGAGATAGCAGCAGTGCGGCGGCGGTGCAAGAAGCAGATGTTGCATTTCGCTGAACACTTCCATTGATTTAAATGCATTTTTATGCAAATTTAACGCTCACACTTAACACAATCATAAATTATGCACGATGAATTTGAATGTGAAATGCATTTGGCATTTTGTGTGGAATGAAAATGGCTATTGCTTAACCCATTCCCAATTACTTAATGGCGCATAATCCCCCCCTAGCCTGTTGGCCTAAAACTATGCCACAAATTGTTTGTTCATTTTATACAAAAATACCAATAAAAAGGGTAATAAAAATAATCAAATTTATATACAAAAAAAATGATTATTCGATAGGAATGCATAAATCAAACACTCGAAAGGATATACATATAAAATATATATTATGAGAATTTGCATAATGTTGGCCGGCCATAAATATTTGCATCCGCATGCATAAACATTTTAGATTTAATTCAAGAGATTTTTTTTTTGCACATCTTAATTAAAGCCAAATATGAATGGTTAAAACCTTTTCCGCTTTCTTTTAACTTTCACAGTACCTCAAGTCAAGGGAAAAGCAACAACGTAAGCCAACGCTTTTTGGAAATCAATTAAACATACTTTCAGATCAAAGCTGAATTAGGCACAGAGAAAAGCGAGCGAAAACAATTATCCGATTAAAGCCCCGCTGAAGACAACAAAAGCCTCACCAACTGACTGATTAACACACAAAGGCAGGCAATGAAGCATGTCTGCGACAGACAGCCACCAAAAGTGTTGGCCAAAACAAAAAAACAAAACGAAATAAGTATTTGTAACAAAAGAAAAACTTTTCCCAAGTCTTGAAGTATTTTAGGCCCAAGGCAAACGTAATTAGTTTTGTATTTTAGAAATTTTAGTAGAAATAGTGTTAAGTCATTAATTATTTGTATAACAGTAACTAAAAATTAAAGTAAAGCCTTATATCTCTTAAGAAATAGTTTTTTAAATCTTTAACTCAATTCTCAATCTGCTTTACTATCTAATATCTCTATATTTTTCTATATTTTAGCTTTTATTCCCTCCATTTAATTGCTTCAAGTCTCGCCATAATTTTTCTTCATTTGCTCGTGGCTAGTTTTCGCAAATATGTTATTGGTCACATTGAAATTTATATTGATGGTTTCTTGGCAACAGTTTGCATTAATTTGCAACGATTTGCCAAGCAGTTTTACCACCCATTTTCCTGTTCTATACACTTTGGTTCCTTCATGCTTCACCCTCTCTTTGGTTGAAGCACATAAATAATGATTTCTTTGCCATTTAAATGGCAATCCATCCATTTGTCTTCCACATGCTGACACTCAAAAGGGGGTTTATATATGCCATATGTGCGTAATTCTAGTTTCTTTATGGTTTTTAGTTGCAGTAAAATCGTTGCTAAAATAAGCAAATCAATAAAATATAAAATCAAATAAATCAAGAACAGTAATGTAGGTGATTTTAAACCCTTATGTTTCCATGATTATCTAAAAATAATCTCTGAGAGATTTAGTAAGAAATTCCAACGACTCTACATATACGTTTGGTAATATCTTTTTCCGACAAATCATCACATTTTCCTTTATTTCCTATCAATCTTCTGTGACCTTTTTTGTTACCAGTTTTCTCCCTCCACAACGAACAAAGGCAGCAAGTCGTTCGTCTTCATATTTATTGCATATAACCATTGTCAAAAATCGGTTGCATTGTATGCGGTGCCATAATGCCGCCCTCTTAATACTCAGAAAAAAAACTCCCGAAAAAATAAAGTCAAAAAAGAAAACCCTAAAGGAAAACCCTTCTCTTTCTTTGTTACTTGGCATGCAATTCGTCAAGAATCCTTTTCATTGCTTCTTCTTTTTTTCGGTGTTAATATCAACGCCAATTTAATAAGAAATATGCACGAAAGGCATTGAGTGAGGGGAAAATCAGAGGAAAAGTGGGTAGGAGAACTGCACGAGTGCCTGCCTTGCATTATCCATTATCGGGGAAACATATTGCAGTGCCTTCTCATGAAACCAATAAATGCATATCTGCGGGTAACTCCGTGCCTTCTTTGTCCTTTCCTCTTCCCTTTGGTTTATTTATGGGCAGACGAGTGTTGAGAGTTGCTTTATCTCTCAGTGGGAATGTGAGTGCATAATAATTATTATTACTATTATTGAACATATATTATATTTTAATGTTGAATTGTGCGTGTATAGATTTAATATATATTTTTTTCTCCAATAAAAATAGCACTATCAAAAGGGACACTACATTTACTTTAAAGATAATGGTAAAAGTGTTTATAAAAAAGGAGAAATTTATAGTTTTGTATTACTATTATTTAAATATTTTAAATTCAAATTTAAAATTTCTCCCAAGGACTAAGCTTGATATAACGGCAATTATCCCATTGCTAAACCCATAAAATTCCCCATAATAATATCATTACAACTTTACAGAGAACTTTAACCATATTTAATGCGTTTTAAAGCAGCTTATGCAAAAAATTTTGCGCAAAATAAAACAGGAAGCGCATTAAACTTTCACCTATCACCACAGGCTGCCAGCAGCTTCTACAATTTTGCCACCATAATGTCATTTCGCGGCTACTTTCGCCAAACGATCAGAAGCGATACAACCCAACTATATAAATATATTTATATATTTATGCATATAGTTCTTGTTGTTGCTGCTTAACAACATTTTCTGCCAGTGTATGTGTGCTCTGGCTTTTTCACTTTGATGCAATTTTGTGCAGCATACTTTCCAGCCAGCTCTCTCACTTAAAATACAAACAAAGAGCTACGATAAAGTTTTGCCCCCTCTTTGGGGTAGAGAAAAGTGAAGACAAAAAGCGACACAAAAATGCCTGCAGGATGTGGATATGTGTGTGTGTGTGGAGCCAACGATAAAAAGCGGAAGTGCAGATTGGCGACTAAAGTGTGGAAATGTCAATTTGCTTTGCGGCCAAACAGTCGAAGGCCACAGGGAAATCGTAAGGGAAGGAGGGAGTAAGGGATATATCCCTATATACAGCATCGGCAGCTGCAACAACGCATATTGATTTTCAATTTGGCAAGCGAAGGGAAAAAGGCTGCGTGTTGCTGTTGTTCTTTGCCAGATATAAAGCCCAAGTTGACAGAAAGAAATGATACTGACTGCAAGTACAGTGAGAGTCAGTTTAAAAATATTTATGATATGATTTAGTATAGTTTTTTGTATATGAAAACATTTTTTAACAATTTTTCTACGTAAGAAAACTAATATTAAATATTTCAAAAAACTTGAAAAATATTTTAAAAATTTAATATTTCTTTGCTTGATTTTTCTACACCTTCCGTTTTATCCATGTTCCACTGTAACCACAGAAATGCGTCTGAAAGCGAGCCTAACCATTGGTTTGGTTTGAAAGCCACTGGTTCAACAGAGCACACAAGCTTAAAAGCAATTTTGTGGCTAATAAATCCGATTTCCGTTTTGTTTCGAAATAAATTGCATGCAATGGAATGGGGAGAAAGGATATATAGAGGAGAGTGCAGCTCTGGGAGCCAGAGAGTGCGCCTGGCTGCCGGAAATGGCTACCAGGGGACATAGCATCAACAGCAGCAGTAGCAGCATCCGGCGGATGTGCAAAATTAGCCAGCTTCTGTTGCGCCAACAGGCACACACACACACAATACACAACACATTGTGGTGGTGCAACCCCACAACACATGACCCAAATTCTTGGCTGCTGCAACCACAATGAGAATGTCACTCTGGGGACAAGGAACCAACCGACCAATCAGCAAACTCTTTTTCGAGAAATACAACTCATAACTCACCTGAACATCAAAATTTTGCTGCTGCAATAGATTTCCGGGAGATTCCATGTGATTGGGTCCAGCTGCCTGGTGATTCAACATCGGAGACTGTCACAAAGGATGGATAATTAATTATTAAATAAATACATCTCAATTAATTAATTGAAAATGAATTCTAAATCCTACCTGAGCTGCCATTGGCATACCGCCGCCCACGCCGTTCATCATCGGCGGCTGCAACTGACTCATCTGTGCGGCCATTTGTTGGTGAGCCGCATATGCACCGCCTGCACCGCCGCCACCACCTCCGCCTCCTCCAACTCCGTTGCCAGAGCCCACAACTCCACCCAAGCCGCCGCCCATGCCTTGACCATGGTCCATCAGCATGTGGTTGAAGGGCGGTGCCAGGGGGAATAGCAAATTGGGGGGACGAGGCAGTGTTTCCTCGGCAGGTGAGGGTTGACGAGAGCCAGGGGTACGACTGGAAAAATTAAAAAAAATTAAGTAATTAGAAATTGTTTAATTGATATATATATATTTTTTTTTTGTATTTACTTGATTTTTAAAATAACTTTAAATCAAACCATAGTTTTGTAATCATTGAAAAGTACAGTTTGACATGAACTAGGCACCTTAAAATCCTAACAGCCTGTAATAAAATTACAGTATTATAATAACAGCGGCTTAACAGTTTACACCAGTTTAGAATGCACTGTATTCAGCACTTAGCAGAGACCAAAACCAAACCAAAACCCTCTTAGCCAAGACACTCAACCGTATATGTGAACTAAAAGTGCGAAATTTTAGTTCCCCTTGCAGACTCACAATTGCTCTAAAACTATTTGAAAAAAATATATATAAAAAATAAAAATCTTATTTACTTAACAAATTATCTAGGCAATAAATCACATCTCTTTGGATATTTATGGCTAACAATGTATCAACAAATTTGTAGCGATAAATAGACAAAACAGTTTGAAAGTAACTGAAAAGCAGGGGCAAACAAAAGACTGAAGCAGCAAACTTCTTTGATTTTTTGTGTGTTCAAACGCAGTTATGACGTCAGCACAGCAGCTGAACAAAGTTCATAAATAAACAAAAATTAACGAGCGGCGCTTAAAATGCAAATAAAATCAAACTGGAAATGTTTGCCGCAGTTAGTCACGCTGCGTATACAAATTAATTAATGCATTTATCTCCGGCACAGCAGCTAAGCATCTGCCATTCATTCATTACTATTAACCCACTGCAGCCCACAAGCAATGACTCTGCAACTGTTGGGATGGCTCTTTTGTTTATTTTTTTCTTTAAATTACTTTGCCTTTACTTTACTTTGTTGCTGCTTTTTTCCTTCTTTCTAGCGTCAGTTTTTTGCTGCATGGGCTATATGTGTGTTTGTGTGTATAATTGCCAGCTATAATTTCATTGTCGGGTCATTCACATCGCGTTAATAACAATACAAAACAGGAAAATGGATAAAAAGCGCAGCTGCAGTGGCAGAACAAATGATTAATAATGTCAGTCAGTGGCTGTAAAACTTTAAGGTGGGGAAACTTCAAACAAAATAAATCATATTAAATCATTTGTAGCAAAATTAAATAACAGATTAAGGTTTCTGTAAGTAAAAACATTGCAAAATTGTTTATTTTAAGTATTGTTTACAAAAAGAGTATTTTAAAGCCATTTTATAGACTTTAATCTCATATTTTATAGATACTAAATAATTACTTCTTAAAATTTAAAAATAATTAATTAATTAGTTAACATAACTTCAGCTCTTCCTGATTATTAAAAAAAAAAATAATAACCATAGGAAATTAAAAATTGAACAAATATAATTCCAACCATATTTATTTTTAGCGTTTATCTCGATTTAGTGGAGGAAGCTTGATTTATCGTTATTTTCGGCAAAAGCTTAAAAACAAAGGAAATCCAATGACTGACTACCTGTATTAGTCATACCTGAGCCAAGCTTAGCTGCTTTTCAGTGTTCTGGCTGTGATTACCAAACCAACTGGCGGCAAGTGAATAATAATCTCAATCGTGAGCTCAACCAGGCATAACTTGGGGAAATAAGTACTAACTGTTCACATCTTTCTAGTTTTGGCAACAACATAAATAATAGTTAAGACTACCCGTATAAGAAAGCATTGCAATCACTGATAAACTCAATTAACTTAATAAATAACGATTAAAATAATTTCTTACATTTTACTTTTAATTGAACAAACTTTGAAAGGACTTTCCCCAGAGATAGGAATTTGAAATTACAAAATTACAAACTCGTAATTTAAGGGAAAACGTGATCAAAAAGTTGATATTTTAAATGGAAACTAATTCCTACGTGACCCAAAATGGCAAAAGAGCTATTATTTCAGAGTTAAATCTTTAGGAAATTTTTAAAACTTAAAGAAAATCTTTCACCCAAAAAAGAAATCCTAATAAAATTCTTAAAATCACTTCATAATTATTCTAACAAACTCATTTTCACTCTCACTTTCCTCCTTGTTTTCCACATGCTCTATTTATTTTTGTCTAAGGTCAGGTTTTTATTGGCAACTTTCCATTCTGAGAGTCATGTCTGGTCTGACCTAGGCCAAAAGCAATAATAAAAGATTATATAATCCCACTGGCCTCATGCTGCTCCTCTTTTTTCGTTGCCCTCAAAAAAAACATTTTCACTTTCCGTGTAAAGACAGAAAAGAAAGTGCGGCGGGTTAAGAAACGGAGAAATGAGGCAGCCAAAAAGGTCAGCGTTGGGCTTATATGTGGGTTAAGGGGCGTGGCTGTGTTAATGGGTTACCACCTGTCTGTCTGGGTCACCTGGCTGGCGGGCGGGCGGATGGACAGGTGGCGAAGTGTAGCAATGTGTGAGTCAGTCACTCGACTGTCCACTTTTGCCTGCCTCAAATTATTTTTAGCAGCTCGCTTTTCGCTTTTCAATGTTTTCGCAACTTCAATTTCAAACAAAACGTAGAGCACAAAAAACAAAACAAAAAATAAAGCCGAATAAAAAAAAAAAAAAAAAGAAACCTCCATTTGAAGCCCACGTTGTAATGCAATATCACACGAAAACTAATCGAAAATGTTTACAAAATAAATGATACAAAACGTTTCGCTTGCGGGGTTTTTTCTCTCCCATTGTTTCTCTGAGTAATTATCTTTCAGGATTTTTCCACTTTTCAGGCCTTAATTGGAAATTCAATCAAGTGATCTGAATTTAACTTGATTCTGTTGGGGTTTCGTAGTAAAGTTTTAAATTATATTTTAATAATTTTTTTATCTTTGAAATCTAGAATTCCAAACATAAACTGGCTTTTAATTTATACACTTTTTTCTTAGTTATGTATTATAAATTTAGTAATTATAACAATTGTTTAACAACAAATACTATATAAATAAGAAAAAATAATAATTTGTTTCTATCACTTTTTAATCTATTTTATATCAAGAAATAAACTAAACAATAATTTGTTAATTTTTTATCTATCTATGCCTCCAATTAATACAGTAATTATTATTTTGCTTTCCCTTAGCTGTGAACTAATCGCTATTCGTATATCCAAAGTAGCGAAACTAATTATAATTAAATTGAAACCGTAACACATGCATCGTCCGATGCTTAGATTTCGATTTCTTATAGCCAATATTTTGTTGCAGGTGATTTTTCGTGGCTGCTTCTGCTCTGGCTTTTCTTGTGGCTGTGCTGTTGTTGTTGCTGCTGCCACTTACATCATAACAGTTATTACGTTTGGCATTGAAACATGTTTGGGCCAACCGGCAATGAAATTGCAAAACAGCGTCGCAGAAGCAACAATACCAACAAAGCCAAGAGACAGCCGGCTGCTACAAGCCAGAGAATGAGAGAAACACTCAGAGAGAGATAGTGAGACAGAGAGAGAAACCGCAGACTGGTTTCTTTTCTTTGTAGGCCTAAAGCTGGTTACTTTAGTCTGATATATATATTTTTTTAGCGCGACAAGAGGAAGTCGCTCAGAAATTGTGTAACTAGAAATCGATAATGCCCTTTGATTTAAACAAAAGACATGTTAATTGTCTTACAAAAAAATATGTAGATGCTTTTTTGAAAAACTTTCATTCAGCAGAAATTAAATATTTTAATATATTCTAAAACTAATAGAATGTAGTATTTCTTAAGTATTTAATTTCTGAGAGATTTCAGTGGCAGTTTTTCTGTCTATGCTATAAATTTGCTAGAGTTTATAGCTGTTAATTTAGCAAAAACTAGAATTACATGGACATTATTCTTATTTATCTCAGTAAATTCCAGCTAATGTAAGCCCATTATTTCCGTGTTAATTGAATTAATTACCTGAAAACCCTATTCCAATTACTTGCCAACTAGTTTTAAGCCAATAAAAATAGCTATTAAATCAAACATACATTACATTACATACATCTTTCAACATAACTATACAAATTCCAATTTAACTCACTCAAAAAAAAAAAGTGTCGTATGTATTTTCGTTGCGTCAAAAGACGAAAAAACGCAGGTGGGCCTCACGACAACGAAGAAGAAAAAAGCTTTCCCCATCGCCATAAATAACAATTAAAACATAATAATAAAAAATGTAAATGGAAATACGAAAACTGTGGGCAGACACAACAATCACTTGGCGGCTTTATGCCATACATACTCGTCGTATATATATGAAGATATGACGATTGCAATTAAAATATAAGAAATATGGATTAAGACCGAGTGAATAAAAAAACTGAAATAATTGTTTGTGGGTCAACATTTAAACAAAAATAAATAGGTATATATTCAAGGTTTGCATTTAAATAAATTATGTCTAGACTCAATAGTTTGCTATACTTTCAAAAATGGCTGTTAATAATTAATAAGCAAACCAATTATTTCTTCAAGTTTGTAAGTGAATTAATTATGATTTCTGGTATTAAATCTACCTGTAATAACCTTCAAAAATCTAAGAAATAATGACTAGACAAGTCTATCATCTTTTCTAAGCCATTTGCCAGTCACGATCACAGCATGAAACTGGAAAAACTCCTCACCTTTCTTTTCTTTTCTTTCGTTTCCTTTTTTAACAACACTCAAACCAGTGAAAGTTTATGCAAAAAGAAAGAACCAACCTTGAACTGGAAAAATTTCAGTTTCAGTAATCATAACATGAAAACATTCTGCGGTCAAAAGAGAACCGAAGAAGCGAAGAATTACCCAACAGACTGAGGAGTGAGGAAACCAGTTTTCAAACCAACAAGAGTCTCGAGTTCGTTGTCTAGTCTCTGGGCATTAGTCGGAGTCTGTGGTGGATGGATTGAAAGTTGTCGTCTATACTCACTTGAAGCCCTTGTCATCGTCAATGCCATTGACAACACCATTAGTGTTTGTGACCTGATCGTCCTTCTTCAATCCGTTTGTGTCGAACGGAGAGTTGGCCTTTTCCTTGTCATCGTGTGACTGCAAATGTAAAAATATATATCCATTATTTCATGATCTCTGTAGTATCTGGGGGTTTAAGGCAACTCACCTTATCGTTGTCATCAAATTTGAGATTACGCAGACGCGGCTCTAAACCGGAAAGAGGGCTCTCCTTGTTGGTGGGCGAACCACCCAAAACGTATTCCACCATCTTAGCACATTGGGAATCGCGGGGACTGTAAGTATAATATTGAAAATAACATTTATTGAATTAGTTAATATTAAAGCAATCAATTCTTTTTTCTAGTTTTTATTTGCTTAGTTAAAAAACCAGTTTAAAACAAAGTTCTAAGTATATTAAACAAAAACCTAATTTTCTCTAAGAATTATGTCATATTTCTGACGAAAGATTATAGGTCATTATAGTTATAACTCATACTTGTTCAAAAAATCAATCAATCAATTAGCTTACCAGGCAAAAAGTCATTAATATTTGCAAATATATATTAAACTGCTGACTAAATGCAATATACTTTATATTTTACAGCCACTTTAAAATATTAATAAAAGTCCGCGCAATTATTTAGTAAATTAATGAGTTTGTTTAACCTATTTATAGGTGTGAAATGATTTCTTGATTTTTTCTTAAATAAACAAAAATATTATTATTCAACACTTCTTGCCTAATATAAAGTAAGAGCTCATTATTTTATTATTAATATTGCTTTTAAAACACGCTTCAATATACATTCTTTTCCCCTCCATTCACAAATATAAATTCTAATGAAATCGAAATTAATTTTCTTATCTATATTTCACGCTCTATTGATTGCATTTGCTAATAATTATTGTGTCAGAATTCTCACCTCAAAATGCCCGCATTTCCGCTGTTTGAAGTATCGGAGGCACCACCATGGGCGGCATAGGCTCTCGATGGAGGCGGGGCCAGAATATTCTCGCCCTGGGTGGACCAGGTGTGATCCTTCCATACCGACGAGGGATCCCCAATGCCAGGAATCTGCAACGGGTTGAGGGGACCACCAGAAGTGCCCGAGGTGACGCCCTTGCCATCAGACTTCTCCCACAGCTTCTTGGCAGTGGATGTGGTGATCTAAAAGCGAAAGGAAAATATTGAGAAATTATAATTTTGCTTGTAATGTTCACTAAGTTTATCATAAATTGTCTCCCTTATCCTCTTGGACAGCGTTCCTTTTTTTTTTTTATTCCCTTTAGCTGCTTAGCAAGAAATCGTTTATCATTTGCTTTAATTCCTGTCCATTTTGAGTCATCTTTTTAAGCAAATGTTCATTTTTAAGGGAAATTATATGGAACTGTCTGAGGATGGGTTAAAAGTGTACTTTAAAAGGATCATAACCTAAAGGGTTTTTAATAGGATACCATTAGATTAGACTAGCTAAGAGGAGAGGTGCCATAAACCTAGTTATGAAACTGAATTAACACACACAGAGCAGCTTTTTTCAGAGAAAATATATCGCTATATTTAAGCTTTAAATGCACTTAAAAAATCCGTATTATCCGCTACCAATGCGGTTCTCAAATTAATTCCCATTGGCAACTGATGGAGGAGCAGAGCAAATATCAAGGAAATCACATCATCATCATCATCTCATTGACAACAATACCAGCGACATTAAATGTCAACGAAGCGTTGCAAACAAATTGTTAATTAACTTTTCCCGCCTGTCGCTCTCTTTCGCGCACATTCCTTTCATTTCGTTTCCTCTTCTTTTTTTCTGGCTTTTAACCATTCCCAAAGGCAATTCCTTGCGTCATAATGCGACACAATAATCCCCACCAACTTCCCCTTCGGTCACCCACACATCTGGCAACTTCCCGACATCCTGACATACACAGTTTAAATATTTAAGCGCTTATCAACTGGGATTGCCCCGCGGAGGGAGGTAGGGAGGTAGGTGGTGCTGAGCAGTGTTTGCGGGCTGGGAAAATGAAAAGCTCGCCTTGGCTGCGACTTCTGCATTAATAACAGCGCAAGTCACCAAGGCAAAGGAAAACTTTGCTGAACGGAAAAAAGGCCTGAATTTAGCACACATCCAAGTTTCCATTAAATATTCACAGAAGAAAAACGCGAGAAAGTCAATGTGTTTATTAGACCAAAAATGTATTTACTGGGTTTTATAGTATTAATATATAATATAATATAAATATACAGCTGTGTTCACTGAAATAGCAGTGCCCACGACCTGCACATTTAAGATTGGAAAACACTGTTACAAACACTATTTTCATAAAAATTTTTTTCATAAAGGCTTAGTGTATTCAATTACTAATAATACCACAATCATTTAATTTAGGTAACATAAACCTTTTAGAAGATATAGCTAATAACAACCAAAAAGGTCTATATTATGCCGTTCATTGAAATAGCAGTGAAAAACTTAAATTCTTCAAAAATTAAAAAATATCGTATAAGAAACCAATTTCTTTTGAAATTCTAATTGACTATGATCTAATATTTTGTTAAATAGCCTTTCGAAGCTATCACAG